>MU380327.1:0-78438 GCA_022495085.1 Xylaria sp. FL1042
TATTTAACTATTAAATAAAAAGCTTTTATTTTTAGCTATTTTTATTATATAATAATAAAGCTTTTTTTTTAAAACTTTTTTAACTATATATATAAATATAATTAGTTTTTAACTTTTTATAGTTTTTTTAATTTTTTTAAGCTTATTTAGTTTAAAAATAATTATAATTTTAATTTATTAAAACTTTACTAAGTAATATTTTAATATAAAGCTAGCTATATATAATATAGCTAATTTTTTAGCTAAAGCTAGCTTATATATTTTTAAAAAATTATTAAATAAAAGGTTTTTATTAAATATTTTTTAAAAAGCTAAAAATTAAATTAGCAATATTATATTTTTTGTTTTAATTAATATATTTATTTTAAAGCGCTAGTAGTTATTATATATTAAGTTTTTAGCTAAAATATTAGTTAAATTTGCAGGTAGTGCTAAAAAAAAGTGTTTTATTAGCAAAACAGTTTTTTTTTTAAAAATATTAGCAACCGCAGGTTTTTTTTTTAATTTATTTAGCGGTAAAATAGCTGCGATTTTTAAAGCTGGTTTATACGCTAACTTAGCTTATTTAGCTAGGTTTTATAATAATTTTAAGTCTTTAAACGCTTTTGCTAAAGCTTTTTTTTAGCTTTACTTTTAAGCTTTAATTATTTTTTTAGCAAAAGCTTGCTTTTTTTTTTTAAGCTTTAATTAAGCCGCAGTAATTTTTTTGCTTTTAAATTTTTTATATAATTTTTTAGCCTGCTTTTTTATTGCTATAACTTTTAACAACTATTAAATAAGCGCTTAATAGCTTTTTTTTAGCATTTTTTTAAGCGTTATTTTATTTATTATTTTTATTAGCTATTTAATTAGCAAATTAAAAGTTATATTTAATTTATTAGTTATTTATAAAATATTTATTTTAATAATAATAGCTATTACTTTTACTGCCGCTTTTTTTTTATTAATTTTTAGTTAGTTTTATTTTTTTGCTTTATAAATATATTTTTTTAGGCTTAGTTTTAATTTTATTATTATTTAAATAATTTTATAGTTAAATTTTAGCTATTTTAAGTTGTTTTAATATATTATAGCTAGTTTATTAAACGCTTATATTAGGTTTATTATTAAGTTTTTTTAATTTTAATAAATTTTAGTTATTTTTTTAAAAAAAATATTTAATATTAAGTTTTATACTACTATAAATTTTAAAAACTTTTTTATATTTTTATTTTAATAATTTTTTAAGTTTTATAATAAATAATATAAATTAAAGTTTTTTATTATTATATATTTTTTTATTAGTTTACTTTTATTTTTAATAATTTAAAATAAGTTTTATTATTTTAATTTATTTTAATTAAGCAAATAAATTAATTATATAATTACTGCTAGGTTTTTTTTGCTTATTATTATATACGCTTAGTTTTTTTTAAAGTTTTGCTTTAAAGTTTTTGCTGCGATTTTTTTATTAATATATAGTGCAGCTTTTTTAGCCGACTATATTAAGCAGTACTTATAAGTTCTTAAATAATAAATATTATTATATTTATTAACTAAAGGTTTTTATATCGCTAAATAATTAAAATTATTATTTTGCAGCGTTTTTGTTATATTATTTTTTAAATTTATAATATTTTAAAATATAATATTATAAATTATTATATAAATAAAAAAATATTTCTGCTTATACTATTAATTTATTGCTTTTTTATTAAAGATTTTATATTATTAAGTTTTATAAAAGCTAAAGCTAAAAATATTAATATTTTATTATTTAAAGCTATTTTATTAATAGCTGCTAATTTTTTTATATTTTAAAAGCTTTTAAATTATAATATATATATAACTTTTGCTTTTTTTTTTTATTTTGTTTTTTTTTTATATAGCTTATTTTATATTATATAATTGCTGTTATAGTTTATATATTTTTTTTTAGCTTTTATTTTTTTTATAAAGCATTTTTTTTTATTTTTTTAATGCTTAAAAATAGCGCAGTATTTATATTTAACGTTTTTAAAGCAAAATTTTATAATATATTTAAACTTATAATAGTTATAATATTATATAACTTTTAATTTTTTTATAAAAAGTTTATAATTAAACAGTTATATTTTTTATATTAAGCTATTATTATAAATAGTTTTAGCTATTATAAAATTATTTAAATATATTATAATAAAAATAAATTTTACTTTTATATTTTTTAATATTATTTTTTTATATTATATAATTTTTAAATGCTTGCTATATAATAATTATAATAATATTTTATTAAAATATATTTTTTAAATTTATTTTATAAATATTTTTTTAACTATTATTACGACTTTTTTATTTTATATTTTTATATTTTTTTTAAAAGCTTTAATAATTTATTTTTTATTATTAGCCTTTTTAAGTACTATATTTTTAAATATAACTATTATATTACTACTTTATAGCTTTTTAGCTGCTACTGCGTTATTTTTAATTAAAGCTATATTTATAGTTTTAATAATATTTATTAATGTTTTTTTTTTTAAAATTATTTAATTAATTATTTATTTTAATTAAAATCTTTTTATTATTTTTTATAAGCCTAGCTTTATTAATATAACTTAGTTAAATAGCTGCTGCTATTTACGCTTAATTTTTAGTTAAGTTTATTATTATTAAAATAAACGCTTATTTAAAAGCTTTTTATAAAGCTTTGTTTAAGTTGCAGCATATAAATAGTTAATTTTTTTTATTGCTTTTTATTGCTTTAGCTATTTATTTTTCGCTAGTTATTTTTATAATAAATACTGCGCGTTTTTTTTTAATTTATTTTGCATAAATATTTTAAATTATACGTAGTAGCTACGTTTTTTTTATATTTTTTTAAAAAAAAAGTCTTTTTTTTATTTTATTGTTTAATGCTAGCTATAATATAAGTTTTAATATTTTATTTATAGCATTTTTTAAACCTGCGAGTTTTTTAGTAGTACATTTTCTATAAAAACGCTGTTAAATTATAATTACGTCGCTAGTAGGTCTTAGTTGCGCGTTTATCGCGTTTTTAATAAATAAATCGTCTATTATTATTAATAAAATTTCTGCGTCGCTTGCTATCTGCGGTATAAATGCGACCTTTTTATTAAATATAGTTTTTTTTTCCAAATTTAATAAACATAATTATTTAAAGCTATCTTGTAAACTTATAAAGTTATAAATAAATTTATTAAAAGCTTTTTATAAAATTATTAAATTAGTTAAAAAAAATATTAATATTATTAAAAAAAATATTATTAATATATTTAAAATTAATAATATAACTTTTTAATATTTTTAAAATAAAATTTTAAATTAAAAAATATAAATATTAATATTTTTTAAATATTATAAAATAACTATTAGCTTTAAAAATATATTTAATATATTTTTTAAATTATTTAATTAATAATATATAATTTAATTTATTTTATAAAAAAGCTTAGTTAGCTAATTTATTTTTTTAAGCTTTAAATAAAGTTTAACAAGCTTTATTAGCTTTTTTTTTTATTAAAATATTTTTAAGTTAGCAGTAAAAATAGCTACGCTTAATATTATATATTTATAACGCTTTATAAATATTTTAGCTATAATTAATTATATTAATTATATTAATAATATATAATTAATTAATAAAACTAATTATTTTAAAAAGCCTTAAAAAAAAAAAATTTAAAAGTATAAGTTAATAAAAGAGAAAATATATAAGTGTTAAAAAATTTATAAATAAAAAGAGGTAGTTAAAAAAACGCGTCGCGTATTTAAAGTGGGCCGTTGGGGGGGTGGGCCGTTGGGGGGGTGGGCCGTTGTTGGGTGGGTTATCTTAAGGTAGCTAGTTACTAGCAAAAGATAACTTCTCCCAATTAAATTCATGTTGCCTTTTTCTACGAGTCAATTGGCGAGAGCTCCATGGCTCGATCATGCGCGGTTTCCCACTGCGGTACACTGTAAGGGTCAGTGTCTCGATCTTACCCGTCGGTGGCTACCGTGCCAATTAGTTCTACTACTCTACAACGTCGATATCAGTAATATCCACTGTCCAATTCCATACTATCTGCGTTTGTCAAGCCTTCCAAAAGATCCCTTGCGCCCCAGCTCTCTGGTTCACACATCATTGACCACCCGGTGCCAAAATAAGGTCGCCAGCGCTGTAATGGAGGAGTTGAATGAGATGGTGTGGGGGGAGGCTGATATTGACTACCCAGACAAGGGGTCCCTCGTTAACGGGGCAGAGCTTATAGTGTACAACTAAAGCGTGATCTTGGGGGGACCCAATGCGCCTAACAGATTGTAAGCCCGCCCGATTACTCGAACCACACTACTGCAGTCAGGACTGGCGTCAACGGAAGTGGAAGGCGATGGTGCGAAAAGGGGCCGGTGAAGACCTCTAGAAGGCCCGAGAATTAGCTGGGTAGCGGGCCGTAGGGTTCCGTCAAACGGAGCGCCGGCGGCTAGCGCCCGGGTAGCTAGACCCAGCAGAAACGCCGGACCTACAGCGCCGCCACGATAAGTCAGCAGGCACCGTCACACGGAGTGTTCAATATACCTAGTATAAGTCAAATTATAATATAAATGTAAAAGGGCTTGCTTGTAAAAAATAATAATAAAAAAATTGCACAATACTAGGTAGGATATAGTTCAATCAAGGTTACTTTAGCAGTCTACTCGGTCGTTATATACCACAAGATTCCATAAGCCCCGTTCTAGTGCGTTCTGTCGCGGCCAGCAGCCGGCCTGACATGCTTAGCGAACTGCTTTTTAAGAACGTCCAGGTCGACTCTTTGCAGCTCGCGTAACTATTGCGGACGTTGGCGGTAGTAGACTTTTCGTTGCTATAGACCTTCATCTTCCGGCCGCAGAGCAGATGTTTATTGATTAAAGCACAAGAATATCATGCCACTTAGGCCTAATTATAACAAAATATGAGGGTTGAAGCGCATCCGTTACGATATACGAGACTATAGACCTTCCACTAGAAATCCGACAATCAAGGTTCTACTGTTATGAATCAAGCGAATTACATGATGCATATTAGCTGACAACCCACTCAGAAAGACATGAAAACCATATTCGCCTACCTGAAGCACCCATATAACAACAGAAAGTAAAACAATTTGCCACTGAACTTATTTTTAGGTAGCGTATCAGGGGGGTAGCTCACTAAAAGGCCGATGCACTCCAGAGAATGGGGACTGATGACCTTGTGGTTGTGATTGATGAGGGTCGGGGGACGTTGTGTGCGGAATTTCTGGCGTCACAGCAACTGGTGATGGAAACGGCTTCGTGGGGCTGTATGTGAAACCAAGCGACTCGGTGGGAGGCACACTGTCGTTCATTATGATGGGCTCATCTGGCTTTTTCTTCGCATGTCTTCGATATAAGAACCAACCGAGAAGCAATAGGGAAATGACCCCGAGAGTCGTGCCAACCCCGATGCCAGCCGCTGCGCCCGTGGAAAGTCCCGAACCTCTCGCCGAAGAGGTCGGATTACTGGTCGTGATTGCCGATGGAACCGTTGAGCTGGATACGGTACTATCAAAGCTTGATGTGGGTGTGTCGAGGGACGTTGGGGTTGTCTGTTTCCTCTGAAGTCAGTGCCGCAATGTGGTCGATTAAGAGACGAAACATACCGACACTATTGTAATACCAAATGCATGAAGTATTTGTCCGGACTGACTGGAGAACGTTGTCATTCGCTGCTCGCCAATCGTATTATCCGTGAAGGTGGCGATGAAAGTCTGGTCTTGGATTTCCGATTCGCACCCTTCAGTCCCGCTATAGCCAAAACTGGGTTCAGATCTTTCATATAATCAGTAAGACATCTTGAATCACGGGGAGACAATGTCTTACCCAGGACAGCAGAGCGTCGCTGACGCCTCTTGGTTATAGATTGATGTCCTGAAACCAGCCGCATCTCTGTACCCTGGCGGGCAAGTTTGTCCAAAATAAGGGGCCGAAGTCACATATGACGGCGGTAAGCAATCCCCAGTGGCAGTGGTTGCTGGTACGCCGTACCAGTATTGCCATGCAACATTGTACGAGTTTTGAGGGTCTCGATAATATATCACGGCGTAGACATTCGTCGGATCGAAACACGGCGCTGGAGGACTCCATGATTGAGGCAGTGTAGGAAATGCCATACTGAATCAGAAGCTCTAGAATGATAAAGTAATAGAGTCAACTGTATACATCTAAATTGTTGAAAGCATTGAATTATGATAAACTTGAAGTGATAGAGTGGGAAGGCGAACTGATAGTGAGAAATCTGCAATTCTTTAGGGACATTCTCGGTGTAGCTGAAAGTACAAGACCAGGCTGGAGTTCCATTCCCTCGGCGCCGAATCCAATCGAAATCAGAAGGCAATATCCCTCATCTGCATGGATATTTGGACATAGAAATCCGGATAATGGGTGTGTCCAATAATGAAGCAGAAAGCATTTCTCCTGATTCCGTTGCGGCCTTACCATACGCCACAGTCATACTAGTGAAAGTGCCTTTGTATGCAGGCCTAAGGAGTGTGTAAGCTATCGCATAAAGTATGGTGTTTAAAGGTCAGCCCAAAAGGACCAGGGCGCCGGTACTTGGAGGAGTTTGATATGCACCTACACACAGCCTTAGTTGTTTCTGCTTACCTAGGTGCCAACGCGAATGTGTGAAGTGTAATTAAGGGGTAGTTTAGTTGTATTCTACCATGTTGTACTTTATTATTATCATCATTATTATAACTGCTAACGAGGATCGCTTCAGAATTGTTGTGCGCAACTTTAGGTCAAGATTTATTGTCGTGCAATTGCATCAGTTACAGGGTGTCAGCACCTCTAACAGATCGAAAACGCCACCAACAAGGCTGACTGCAACTTTATATAATAATGAATGGGAGAACTGAAGGATTATTTCGTTATATCGCAATCTCCCACACCGTATGATTTCAATTTGTATCAATGGCCGCGTTTCTCCCGACCTTAGATCAAGTCACATTTTCAGTTTCTACATCTCAGCCTTATTGTACCTGGTTTCAGTTCTAAGTCCTCATCAATCATCTATTGCCGTGAATATAACTCTAAGCTAGATTCAGCATTGAAGGTAACCCTATCTTTCCGTTGCTCGGCGATCTTCCAAGCCTTTCTAATCTCGCATGATTCTATAAGCTAATAATGCTGTATTATATTAATACCTAACATGTTTATGTCCAAATACTCGATCAAATGTACTAATCTTTGGGTACCTTTTAGACTTCTCCTTATGCTAATTTTCATAAAGACCTATGTTGAATCTGGCATACGAATCCATCAGATACTCAACACTAATTATTGTTCCCTCATGCTTGAATAATGACTCTGCTCCCTTTTGTGCTCCCCAGTCGTCGCCGACTATCAATTTACATCGGAACCATCCTCATCTTCTTACTATTCCATATGTTTCTTGGAAGTCTATTAGACCTACCTAATCTTTTCGAGGAAGCCAAAGCTGTTCAGCATCAGTATAACGGAGAAGGGAAGCAAGGGGGACCTTGTGACTTATATGACGGACTCGAGAACATCTTCGTTATCATTAGAACAGGGTCGAATGAACTCCATGAGAAGTTACCGTCAATTCTCAACAGCACAATGCTTTGTGTACCGCACTATGGGATATGGTCGGACTGGGAAGAGACTTATTCTGGTCACCATATCGCCAATACCCTGGACGAGATTGACCCTGACCTTTTAGCATATCATTCCGACTTCGACTATTATAGGCGCCTTCAAGAAGGTGGACCGGATGGGTTCTCATCTGACGAGATCACAAGCTGGAGACATGCTCCTAACACCAACTTGGGGCGTAACACGCCGGCCTGGAAGTTGGACAAATGGAAGTTTCTCCCCCTAGCGAAGAAAGCTTATGCCCAAAGTCCCCTGAGCCCGTGGTATATGTTTATTGAGTGCGACACTTACGTCTTCTGGGATAGCCTCTTAAACTGGCTAGTTCATTTCGACCATTCTCAGCTTTTTTATATTGGGCGCCAGATGAACATGGGTGATAGTCTCTTTGCCTATGGAGGAGCAGGTATCATTGTTTCAAATCCCGCAATGAGAATGCTCGTGGAGCGTTACACATCAAATGAAAAGTTGTATAACGAATTCACCATTAGTCAATGGGCTGGAGACGTTGTTCTCGGGAAAGTGATGTCTGATGCCGGCATTGGCCTCTCGAAGGCTTCGCCAACACTCGAGGGCGATATGCCTGCTACTCTTGACTTCAGATCCACGTCTTCGACTGGCCACCCCTCTTGGTGCTACTACGCAACTACATATCACCATATGAGCCCATATGATATTGCTTTATACTATGAGTTTGAACAATTCTGGAAGTCGACGGTAAGTCTCAGGTTCGCATTCATGTCTATATAATGATGTTTGTTAACAGAACTCTAGAATGCCGATTTTCCAAGAAATGGAGATGTGTTTCGTCACTTGGTGTATCCCGCGATGTCATCCGAAGCGCTAGATTGGGACAATTTGTCAAATGATATAGCAACTGAGGACGCCTCATTTGAAGAATGCCTCCGTATCTGCGAAGCTAGGCCAGATTGTGTACAATTTTCTCTGAGCAGCAGAACCTGCAAAACTTCAAATATTGCGAAATTGGGATCCAAGCAAGAACAGCCTTCTGCCGAACATGTACATTCGGGGTGGATAAAGCGACGCGTTGAGGCCATTATGAATGTCAATGAAGCGTCGTGTAGCGGCCAACAGTGGATATTGCCCTAGATGCTCTAGATCCACGGCGCTAATCGGACTGATGTGGGCTGTGGCATAAAATGCGGCAGCTAGGGGGACGGGGAGAGAGAGGCCGGCAAGCCGCCGGTGGGATGGGACCGCTGGAGCCGTGTGAGGGACTGTAAATGTCACTTTTACCCCCGTATTTTCAAAATCCGATCTAACTCTTTTAGCAAAATATTTCGTGAGTACAGTATATTCGGGTTAGGCTTTGGTGGCGAATCCTTTATGCCAAGTGGGATTATGGGCTATGAGTACGTAGATAAGGATATCTACAAGCTCGTACACAGTACATGGCTATCTGGAACCCCCACACAGATCGCAATACATAGGTGGTTAAGGCTGGGCTTGCTTGCTTGACCCAATCTGTACCAAGATGGAGCGTGGCATCGTTACTACCTTATGTCCTGCACTAACTGCTGGGTAGGTTATATGTACATAGTATGTGGTGCTTAAATCTCACTCATCCAAGGTTGCCAGTCAACTTCCTGGCTGGGCTAGGCCACTTGCTTATCCAAGTCGCCTGCCAAGCTAACTAGAAAACACTCCTACCGCCGATCTACACTAGATTTGCGGCTTATATGCTTTCGCCCACGACAGGGGAGGTGCCTACTACGTACAGTCCCACCCATGCTCTTCGGATAATAGCCCATGCAGCACTTAATAAGTGAGGGTTCTAACGTGTTCATAAGTTATAACTCCCTAGTGTTGATAGGAATAGTCGTTATTCAAGCCATAGTGTACTAAAAATCCAGCCAGGATTTTACAACATAGTTATTCTTCGTGGGAAGCGAAGTCAACAGAAAAGGATTTCAAACCGGAAACTACATATCTCCGTTCGGGAAGACATCCATAAGACATCCATTTACAGTGGCAGTTGATCTGGGGGCCGAGGGGCCGAGAGGAGGGGAGGGTGATTAGAGAAAACCATTTACACAGCCGGCGAGGCATATCTGGGATTAATAAATAACCGGCATTGGAATCCTTCGCCCTATTATGTTGGAAAGCTACATCACACATCGCGCAGGAATGAGAACTCTGGAACACGTCGATTCTATATACACGGCTCTGGTAGAGTTAGAGGTGCCAATAGAAAAACGGAAAGCCGGACCTTGATGCATTGCAGGAAGTGGCTTTGCAGCTGATGAAATTAAGAACCTGGATAATCTTGGGTCGTTGGGCTGAACTTGTGTTATGACAACACGAGCTTGTCCCTGTTGTGACCTAGACAATGGGCCAATAGCAAACATAACATTTCCCCTAGCTTTCGATATTTATTATGACACGGTTTCTAGCCTTGCTAAGGCAGTGTCTAATATTGTACTACCGCATAATCATTAGGAGCAAGCTGTAGTAGTCAAAAGAGGTAACGCTCAATGATGGGTATGAAACAGACCTCGAATTCTACGAAAATAACTAGCTATATTTAATAACCATATAATAATGATTTTCATAAACTATCTTGTCTAGATCTTGTGGGGGCCACTTAAGGGCCTTTATCTTGTGGGGCGAACATGGTATAGTGGCCTCCCATCCTCGAGGCTACCATACTAACTCTTTAACATTTGTATGCAAGGTCAAGGGAAAAAGAACAGAGGTGGTCTGTGGGAGTTGAGAAAAAAACCAATCAACTTGGGGGCATCTTGTTGGCGTTGCTAGGAAGATATATGCGAGCAATTCTTTGGCTGTCGTTGGGAGTCTATGGAAATGATGAACCGGGATCATGCTTTGATGACACTATTAGTATAGATAGAACAGCTGCTGACTAAGATTCTCAGTCGACATAGGTCTATTCACATAGCATTCTTTGACCTACATCCCATGACTTCGCCACTGTGACAAATATAACTGGAAAGAAATAAGACTGATACTAGTCCTTATTTCTATTTTACTATTTTTACCTTTTATTTATTTTACTTGCTCTAAAGTCGGCCGTCGAGCTTTTTAATTTTATTGCTTTATAGCGTATTAGATAATAACCTATGCCTTCAGAGACTTCTCTTTATATGCTTTGGAAATACGTCAGAAACCACCTCCCAACTATTAATTAAATGGTCATGCTTTTGGAAATCCCTTAATATTGCCTTATAATCTGTCTTTCTGTTGCCGTGTTGATAAAATTACTGTTGGGATCCTGATCCTGATCCTAAATCCTCAATTTTCCGTGACTCAAATTTTCGCCAACTCATCGCAAACTTCAATAAGTTTCGCAGTCGTGCCAGGCTCCTAAAAAGTGTCAGCGAATATGCCACGACTGACGCATGCGATAGAGAGATGCTCACATTAGCAGAATGACCAGCGTCGCCAACCCAGTGAAGCGAAGCCTTGGGCCACGCCTTGTGCACTTCCCAAGCAGTCACAGGGGGGCAGACTAGATCGTAGCGCCCCTGAACTATAGCACCTATCCAAGGTGTTAGACGACAGGGGCTCAATTCTAGTCCCTACTCTCGGATGGAATGCTTACCTGGAATATCCTTGATCTTCTCCATATTTTCGGGGAATAAGAGCTGGCCATCCTCCATCCAAGCACCTTTCTGAAACAGATGGTATGATTCAAAAAGCGCGTGCGTAAGACACCACTCGGGATCCTTCAGTTTCTTCAACTCCTCGTTATCAGGCCAGAGCGTCCCATGCGACAAGTCCCAGCGATTCCACTCACGCGCCGCCGCAGCAACAGTCTCGGGGTCGCCAGATGTCAGGCGCGCATGGTACGCATTCATGGGATCCGCACGCTCGTTCTCCGGCAGAAAGGCGATGAAAGCCTCCCACTCCTGCGGGAAGAACAGGGCGGCGGCGGGTATATTATCACCAGTGAGCATCTCCGACCTGCGCGCCGTGAAGACGCCGCGCAGCACGAGCGACCCGACTTTATCCGGGTGCGCCTGCGCGTAGAAGAGCCCCAGCAAGCTGCCCCACGATCCGCCGAATACCATGTGCCATTTGCCGATGCCAAGATGTTCGCGCAACCGCTCGATGTCGTCGGACATGTGCTGCGTGGTGTTTTCCTTCAGTTCGTTCTTCGGGCGCGATTTGCCTACACCGCGCTGGTCCATGAGCACCACGCGGTAGGCTGCGGGGTTAAAGAACTTGGTGTTGGATGGGCTTGTGTTGCCGCCCGGTCCGCCATGGAGAAAGATTACTAATGTGGCTGGGTTAGTATGCGATGTGGTGCGATGCGATTTCATTGCTCAAGGAATTTAATTATCGTACCAGGAAGCCCGTCTTTTTTGCCATACTGCTCATAGTACACTTCGTGAATCGATCCGACTTTCAGATGCCCGGAGTCGTAAGCCGCTTCGTGGGTGTACGGTGTGACGACGGACTGCGGGGGTGCCTGTGATGCCATTTTGCAGAGACAAATCCTTTAACACTTTTGATGATAGTTATCGGTAATAGCACGCTCGCTCGCTTATTCTATGAAGAGTAATTGAGAAGCACGTTTGATGACTGCTGTTTACTTTATATGTCGTTGAGTGAGTCATGTGTGGAGTTGATCTTTCGTGAGATTTGAAAGACAGGGATTAAGAGGGGCCTCCCTAGAGGGGCCTTCCTAAAGCGACTGTGCTGGACAAGATGACATGGTTTACAATAAGAAGTTAGGCCATGTCTACAACATTGCAAATTAGAAAGTAATTGAATGCTTTAGGTTAGAGTATTTTTGTATTGATTAGAGGGCCTACTAGCAGGGATATGATTTTGTACTTAGGTGAAATAAAGTTATGGCTTTGAATATCTTTATCATGACAGGTGCACAGATGACAGTCAATCTCGAGACGAAGACGTTCCCAAATATTCACCGTCGTACTGCTTTGCACACTCCGTTTCGGGTACATTGTTATCTTAAGCAAGATCTCCTCACAACCGGATACAATTTGAATTTGGTATCCTGGGATTGAGGACTGGGAATTGGAATAATCGACAGCAGTAGACTAAGTCATGCGACGCGCAATGAACTCATATTGCAACAACAACTAGACTTTCTATAACTCCTTACACGATTATCATGCAACTTCCGTGTGTTGCAGGATGTCAGGTGGATAGGTAACACCCTGGTGTATGCCTATTAGACTGCGTCTATATATTCAGGCTATCCCTCCCAACTACATGTTGGAAGGGCTAGGGGCCATATTGACCAATATACCCTATGGCTACTGGCCCCCTTCTACCTACCTGCTATGTGACTGCGTAAGTTACCCATTCACTCTGGGACACACACCCCTGACACAGGATTTCTAGGTATAATTATGTGTCTTCGTAGAGCATATTAAAGTTCTGAGTAGTAGTATGCCTTCGATCTGGTTAAGATCGAAAACATGTAAGCGTTTGTATCCAAGGCTTATTTGACTGGCCCCAAAATCAGGAGTTCAAAGGACCCTAACCTTGGTAATTATTCCAAGAGAAGAACATTTCGTTTAAGATAATCAAGGGCGAATGAGCAGTCATGAGGATGGCGTTTTAAGGGACAATAATACAAGTCGAGGACCTGATTTCACGGATAGCTTTAATAGCTGATGCTACGCTATAACCGATCAAGTATTGGCCCGTCAATGGATGAACCTCAAATCCCTTACGGGAGTGCAGTAGTTGTCTCTCGAAGAAACCGAGTTGGATAGCGGCGCATTCCTCAGAGCATCCCACGCCCGATTGGCGAAGGCGGCCGAGCAAGCTTTCCAATGAGTCACTAATTTGACTGAGTTTTCGTTGGATAATATAGGCCATATAATAGCACATCTATTTAGATAACTGGGCTTATTGCTGAAGGACCCCCCCGGCCCCCTTTTTTTTCTTCTCTTCCCAGTAACCCACAATGAACAATATATATGAAACAAATTCGTGAGAAGAGACTTGAAGTATTGAAAAATACGTCCGATGAGGTTGATCTATCCTTATCATAGATACAAGTATTTTGTTTCTTAAAGTTTTGCCACTTGTCACTGTAGCTTAAGACCAGAAATCAACGTCAAGAGAAGTAATTCAACAACTTTAATTTCTTGCTCAGGCCATGAAGTAGCCCGCAGCTTCTTCAACAGATGATACTCAAGCCAGAGTAGGAATGACGATGTTAATCAGGTCATCGTGCGTCTCTGCACTAGGGCCGCAACACGCTTCCGGAACGACACTGATGACGAAGTTTATATCTGTGCCGTGTGACGTGGTTCCCATGACCGCACCACTAGTAGCAATAATACCAGCGAGGATTGAATGGTTCACCCCAAGCCTCTCTCGCAGGTAAGCCACAACCTCGGGTTCTAGCACCGACCGCAAACCCGGTTTTCTCATATGAACAGTTTCGCGGTTGGTGCTCTCTCAGTGGGAGCGAAAGCGGTATACTCAAGGCCTAATTGGGGATTTGCGGAAAGCAAAGGCTTGTATTGAGTCCCCCATGCTGCGACGACCTTGCTAGTTGGGCCAGGATCAAGGTTCGTGA
This sequence comes from Xylaria sp. FL1042, assembly GCA_022495085.1. Classification (NCBI taxonomy): domain Eukaryota; kingdom Fungi; phylum Ascomycota; class Sordariomycetes; order Xylariales; family Xylariaceae; genus Xylaria; species Xylaria sp. FL1042. The sequence goes on from MU380327.1 coordinate 14,180, forward strand.
CAGCGAGACAGTGAAGGACGGCGAGGTCGTTTCACGGGCTGTTGCGAGAAGGGTCTTGACGGCGTTACATAGAGACTCATTGGTTGGGCTCGGCACCATATTGACTAGATAGTTCTGGTAATCAAGAAATAAGAGAGCTGTCTGAGATGGCGGATAAGGAGACAGCTCGTAAGGAATTTTGCTGGACATTCTGTCGGATACCATTGTTCTCGCCTAAGTGTATAGTTAGCAAAGAAACCAAAAAGGTAAAGGAAAGCAACGAATGAAATAGAAACAATCTAAGAAACTTGTACTAGTAGAACATATCAGTAAGGAGCTTGAGACTCTTACTACCTACAGTGCTAGTTGTGGGTTACTGAAATGATCTGGTATAGTAGGTAGTTACGCATTAATTCTATGTTGATTCACAAGGAACATCCCTCCATAGCCATGGATTGCGTTTTACATGATTAAAATTATATGGGCGTATTGAAGCTATTTTACTGGACTGTTTGGTATTTTCTTAGCTCTTTTGGTGCTGTGAAAGTGATTTTTGGGACAAGGCTAAAAGTCACCAAGCGCCTGGCAATTGCTTGACCTGTCGAATAGATTATTTTAGAAGGTGAACGCACCAGTATCCGCCTGTGCGCGAGCCGAGCCGAGCCCAAAGGCTGCGAGTGTTCCTTTTTCTTAGGACCTATTCCAATGTTTGCTAGTTACTTAAGGAAGTATAAAACTCCTCGGAAAGATGAGTTACCCAGCTGGGTAGAGTTGATTATAGCCTGTCCTCTTTTCCTGTTGTCACCGCCGTCGCTGATGATAGTTTGTCCTCGTTTGTTCTTGTTACCTTTTCTATACAATGTCAATGTAGCTCGGGTGTAAAGCTACCGATTAGGGACTCCGCACGAAAGGAGGCAGCGCTGTGCCGTAATAATGCATAGTATATAATACTATTTTTACCCTTGCAAGTGGCGGTTAACACCAGCGACCCCTCGAGAGCCCTCTATACACACTAGTAATCACAGGAGGCCTGGTTTTCTTTGGTGCTGCGCCTCTTGAAAGCAGACCAGGCGCTAAGGCGGGAAGCTCCGGTTTCTACACTCAGAATAGGTATTACACATTCGGATGTTGTCCCATTAATACTTGAATGCACGGTATTTCCTTTCAAATCGAGATTATACATATCATAATAAATAACATATTACTATGGAGGTTTGTGTCAAGAGCGGGAGGTTCACCCCTGGCCAAGCACAACACATAGAAGTATCATGTTTTCTATAAGACTAAAGTTTGGAGAGGGAAAGGATCCAAGTAGAAACATGTATAAAAGGATTGTGTAGATATGTAGCCTTGGCTGCATGCCCTTACCGGATGTATGACAGTTTCCGGCTAGCCCAGGGGGCCCTACAATGACGATCTAACAATCCTAATAATAATAGTTGCCTTTTTTTCTTTTTAGCCTCCCCCCTCGATTCCCAGAGACCACACAGAGACGTAGGAGCTAGTTGAGGGTGTGTAGGTTATCTCTACGGCCATCCTAAGAGGTAGTGAAACAATTGGTACGCTGGTACTCACTTTTGAAGCATAGGTACATGGCCTATATCCTCTGCGACGTGTAATGTAGACGTTACAACCCCTTCGGCCCCTTGGCAACCCCCTTACGTATTTGGTCTCTTCTCCAGGAGACATCTGACCTACTACACTGTATTTGCATGGTTCCGCCTTTTGGGTACTGTCGTAGGCAGGCATCTCGGCGCGTACTTTTCCAAATCACTTGGTCCTTGGAATATCACACTTAGAGCACAACAAGGCCTTTTTTTTTATGAATGTATACGCTTTGTTGGAAATCCCCTCCTGATGAATGACCCCCCGTATATGGTTCGAGTTGTGATCCAATCGTTTCACACACATTTGTATGAGCTCTATCCTAAACATCAACCGGCTGCCCATCGTGTCGCACTTCCAAGGAAAGACTGTTAGGTATCTAGTAATAACTATTTTAGGCGAAGTAAGAAAACCCCCAGTAATCAAGCCCGCGGCTTCAATATTACTTTGGTGCTAGCGTAGGGATAGATGAAAGTCCTCCAAGAGAAGTAGCGAGAGGCACTAGGGTCTACCAGTTCCATGTCCCATTTGGTAATGAATAAACCAAGCATAACTTTGATGACGGCCGAGGCATACCACCTCCCGATGCTACAAGATGCTAGTTAGCATTTAATTTTCTCTTTGCGGTCATATGTGTTTGTTCATGGCTCATGGGTTAGGTTGTGGAGAAGGACCTACCATGAAGACCGGCCAGTGCCCCAAAGCTGCCAATCAGACAACTCGACGAACTGAGAAGCCTTTCCAGGCTCTGGTATCTTAAAACCGTCTGGAAATGATGATTCTCGCGAAAAGGCGCGCTCTAGTACTTCAGACTTTACGAAGCGGAATCCATGAAACTCGTTCGCTCTGGAATAGTTTGCAGGGTCTAGATTCATACCCCTGACAGCTGAACAAATCCACTGCCCAGCCTCTACCTTTGTGCCATCAGAAAGCTGGAACGACTTCAGCGCCTTTCGTCGTGTGCTAACTATAAAAACCACTATTAGACGAATGATAATACCAAGTATAGGGTATGATGAACATACTAGACTCTACAGGAGTCAGTCTAGCCGACTCCTTCATGAAGCTGTCCATAAGGGGGAAAAGCTTGCCGCCGGACTTGTCGAAAGTCTCCCATGTTGTCTTTTCAATCTCTTCTTGTAAGGGCTGAATATACTCCGGGTGTAGGCAGAGATCAAACAACGCAAAACAAGCGGTCTTCACAGGGATAGATTGCGTTAGTCACTTTGGGAAATTATTTAGAACGGAGGGAATACGAAGTATTAGTGATATGCTCACCGTCGACGTAATATGAACTGATCCAAACCAGACAGCAATGAGTTCGTGAATCACTCGTTGCACAGTCCAAGGCCTTGTCTTTGGAGAGGTCTCCATTATCCATTCAATACAGTCCTTCTATACTATGTGTAAGCTTAATATAGCAAGCCTTGATACGTTCAAAAATGAGTGACTTGCATGCTCAGGAACAACGTGGCCGAGCCGGCGGCGCTCTCGCTCTTCAAACCGTCTAGTAATGACTGGCTCTAATGCATCATAAACATTCTTTCCAGAGTTGAGTTGCCTTGATAGGAACTTTCCAATGTACCTGGCATTGTATATTGGTTAGATTGGAATCCGTCCCATGTGGTCTTGGGAGCCTACCTGGAAAATCGGCTGGGCAGAAGTCGTACCACTTCAGCAATAACAAGAGTCTCCTCAATGAAACGCATCCCAGTCTTCATGAAATCCTCATTGTCGTCTAAAATCCCTGTTTAGCCTCCAAAATATAGGTCCTGAAATGTGAAGTTGTAACATACATAACTCCTTACCAAAAAATGCGAACGCATTGGATTGTGCAATCGCACGGATTACCATGGGATATACCGGGGATAGCTTGTTGCCTATCAAGAACGTCAATACCAGCAACTACTATGCTAGACTACACGCGGGTGCTGAAACTTCTTACCGTTTACAACTGGGTGTAAATCGTACATCTCCTCAAAGATTATGGACATAGACCACCTAATTTCGGGCAAAATGTTGGGAAGATGACCAGTAAGGAGTGTGCGGAGTGTTTTGAGCAAAGGGGCGCCATCAGCCCCTTTCTTATCATGCCAGTTGAAGTTAACCATAGTATGAGTTGGCTGAAGGACCTCCTTTGCGGCTCCTTGAAGAGATAGCACAGACTCTGATGCAGCATCTATCTCCTTGATATGATCCCAAGAAGAGACGACAATATAACGATTATCAGGGGCGTCAACGAAGAACGGAGTACCATTAGACTTATAAATATCAGCGGCTCGAAAGAATCAAGAAGGCAGAGGGTAGATACGTACTTTGTTGTAAGCGTTTTGGATTATTGTAGGACCATTGATAAGAAACGACCAAGCCGTAACGGAACCTTTGAGTTTTGACAGAGGTTTGAAAGGCAGAAACAATTTGAGGGAGCTGCTGGTTATAGATAGATAGACTAGGAGATAAAGTAGCCAAACGACAGTGCAAACGATGACTATACTTCCCATAGGATATTCACCGAGAGACTTTGCTGCATATAAGACCTGCAACACCATACTGAGCGAAACTTAGATATAGCTTGATTGAAAAGGGGTGTGTATGTTTGTAAGAGGATACCCGAAAGACGAAAACTCACCGATAGGTAGGCTTTTATACATGAATGCTTTGCTATTTAGGGACATAGCAGGAACAACACAGATTATCTGTACCTAGATGGTTAATACCACTGTGCCGTTGCTTTTAGGTGGGGCTTTAGGTTCCTAGTACTGGCACGCGGGGGGTCGGGTTTCACATATTAGTAGGTACTTAGCCATTAATGTAGTGTACCTCCCAGTACCTCTTAGACATGTACCAACATTGTAAATGTTGTACCGTCCGTGTAGAATATCCTGTTTTTATTACCCTACCTAGAGGTATCATAGTATATCTTCCGCCATACCACATCACTTTCAATATTCTCTGCCTCCTCACAGTTTTTCTCCCTCGGTAGCCGTTAAGACGGCTCAACTCAATCTCAATCCTGCTCATGAGCCATCGGAAAAACAACAAGCAATAGCAACAAGCAACGACGACGCTTTCTCTGATATACCGAAGAGTTTTCAGCACACATGGCGTATATGGTGTATTTTTATCGCTTTGGTTGTGCTGGCGTTTCTATTGTCTATTGATTCAACCATAAGAACCACATCCTTACCAAATATCACCCGTGAGATCTATGGTAGCAATCGATATGTCTGGCTCGCCAACTCAGATTTGTTTGCCTCGGTCGTTCCGCAGCCCTTATATGGCCAGGTTGCTAATATATTCGGCCGCCGCAACCCTCTCTTCGTGGAGATAGCTCTATTCTTCATCGGTAGTGGTATCGCCGGCGGTTCACAGAATGTTGCCACTGTAAACTCGATATATTTTTCAAGAACAGCAGAAATCATTACAATTATATATGGGTACTTACCTAGGGAGGATCTCCATCACCGCGTAAAATCCCCACGTGCGGCGCGGTCCGTTCCCGAGATGCCAGTGCTCAAGAACTAAAGGCAAAGAGACCGAGAACTAACACGTGGTTCCCAAGTCCATTATCATATTACAGATCAGATTATTTTATCAAACGTCGCTAGAGGATATGGAAATGGTCCATTCATAAATCATAAAATCGTTACCACTCTAATCTATCATCACAAATCAAGCTAACATCAAATCGTTCATTACCTCTCCAGACCTTAGCGCCTGAATTGCACGCCGCAACAATGCTTCGCAGATCACTGATCATCCCACCGGGGCCACTGCCGAATACTTTCGTCGGCCCTCTTACGGTGCTGTCCACAAATTCGCTCACTAAAGCCTTTAGGTCCGGGTGCCGATTCAGCTCTTTACTGCCAAGCTTCTGGATGTCCAATGACATAGGGATCTGGGCGCCGTTGACGGGCGAGCAGGATGAGGAGCAGCAATTCTTCACTTCACCGTCCAACTCCTCGGGTTTCTCTTCTTGTATAGAAGAGGCGCTGCTGCTCGCTTCTCTCGTCACGTAGACATGTACTTCGACTCCGTGGGATTTAGCCGCATTGTTGATGGCGACGATTTCCCGCTCTACCCAGCACAGATCTGCTTTCCTGCGAATAGCCCAGACGAGCTGGATCTTGCGGTCCCTTGTGGCGGGCTTCTTGATAAGGTCTAAAAGTACTGGCAGCACATAGGTGATACCAGTTCCGCCCGCGACACACAAGATGTTATCTTCGGGCGTCAGACGCTCGGCAGTTGACTCGCCATATGGCCCAGTCAATATCACCGGCGTTGTCGCATTGGGTGATAGAGCCAGCTTTTTTAGTGCTAGATCTGCGATCTTCTTCGTCTCGCCCTTCTTAACCCGCATGATGTATGAATGGGAAACAGTCCCATTGCGTGTTTGGGGAAGGCTTAGTGGTGTGAAAGGGTGCGACTGCCAAATGCTGCTTTCGGCGAAGCACAGGTAGAAGTGTTGGCCAATCTTCCAGGCGTCGTGGGGCTGTTCGAAGTCCATCCGTATGATGTCACCGTGTTCGTAATCCGAGAAGTGAGTCAGTGAGGCCGGTGCAGCGCGGAAGCCCATGGAGCCGTCAGGGAGGTACTGATAGTGGATCAATGCTGTGCGTAAGAAACGAATGCCACGATCCAAGAAAAAGAGAAGTATAGACGGAAGGAGGAAGCTCTTTAGCTGCTCCCAGTGACCCCAGCAAGCTCCTATATACACGAGGGCCAAAACGTAATGGGCCTTTCGGAAGAACTCGTACCCGGTGAGGCGGATGGCCCATGGCGTGCTCAGAACGAGGAGGAATAGGAGCAGGATCATAGCCACTACTCCCCAGATTATGTAAGGCTGCACAATCCATTCAATCGCCGAGATTGGCTGTGGTTGATATAGTCGTACTTCAACGATCGTCCAGCCAATGGTATGTACGGAGCCTTGGATAAAGATGATGTAACCCAGCCACCGGTGTAGAAAGTTGAAGCTCTGATAAGGGACTCCTGTCAATAGAGATAGGACTGATTCCCTTGTAGACAAAAGAACTGAGAGTGGCGTCAACACGTAAGCTAGAACCCCTATTCGATCAGCGAATGGGCCTATGCTGGTTCTTGTGTTATATAATCCCGGGTAATTTTTAACAGGCGTGATCCAAGTTTGATATGTGATGCCAGCAAAGCTGAATATCAACAGATAAGCTGCCAATACAGCCAGGATTAGAACTTGAAGTCGAGTTGTCCTGCCAAAAATGGGCCGCGCTGCATCGGGAAGCAATGAACCTCTCACGTATGTAGAGAGTGTTCTCGTAAATCGTGTTATTGATGACTTTCTGGAACTAATGCTCCCCGATACCAGACCATCATCCCGAGATGGCACCCAGACTTTTCTTCCCATCGTCCATAAAAACACAATTCCCAGAATGATTGACCATAAGATGCCGGAGTAGAGGATACTCAGGTCATGAGAGTGGTACACTAGGTCGAGGTACTCACACGAACCGGCATCATTCGTGCAAGGGACCGCCCTCGACAAATAGCCCCAATGCGGTTCTAGACTATCTGCCTCGCTGTAGTTCTGAATATGGCGAGGCGCCAATAATGCCCCTTGGTTTTCCATCTTCCTCGACCACAAGCGTAGATAGAACCACTCGAGTGAATGGAATAGAGATACTCGTAGCTAAGCCAATTATTGTGTTTAATGGGTCATTAAGGGAATACGATTTGTGCCAGTGAATTCAGCAGAATAGACCTGGGGGTCAATCAATCAACCACCAAACGGATCATGTAATTATCCCAGGCCAGGAGAAAGTATAAGGTTTAGAATCGCGTGGTCCACAAGCCACCTGCCCTCGCTGCACCTACGAACTTATAAACGAGACGCCATGATCTGTCCATTATCGGAATATTGGATCATTTACCAGGTACTCGGTGGCTAGCATCGAACTATGTCGTGCTCTGGATAGCCTGAGTGGACAGAAAACTTGCGCATGTAGAATACCTAAACCCACACTTTGGGAACCACGCGGCACGAGGCGCCCGAGGCGCCTCAAGACCGACGATGTGAGGGGAGAAGTGGGCTATTGAGAAAGATTGAGCACGTTTTTCTGACCCATTATGGATTGCGGGTATGTGAGGGGATCTTGGCAAAGTCTGAAGCGGATCATGCTGAGCAGGGGCCGTCGTCGCCGCCAAGCTCGGCGTCGTTAGGATTCACATCATGAATGGCCTAGGAGGCGAGACATCTCTCCACAAATCGTAATATCCCTAGTCCCGGACAGATCCCGGTGTTGACAGTATACGTACTTAGTGTCCAGTCGTTAGGGCGCTTGGCTTTCTGGACCTAGATGATAAGCTTTGTACACTAGAACCGGAAGCTTCGTATATCATGCGCATGTAAAGTGACAGCTGATTCTTCGTAAACCTGCGCATATCAACTCGTCCGATATCTACCTCAATCCTTCGCATCGTCACAATTCTCTCTGACGTGCTGTCTTCGTGCATTATTCTGTGGAGGTTGAACGTCAGATTAGAACGCCACGGAGTGAAACGCCTGGCAAGAAAATAAGGTTCAACATATCTATAAAGTGGGCGGATACAACTTTCTTCTCAAATCGCTGATCATCCCAATTACTTGTTCATTCCCATTGAGACAAGGAAAGAAAAGTAGACAACATGTCGCACGGCGGTGGTATGGACATGGACGACTCGTCCTGTTCAACTCATGTCAGTAATCACAATCATATTACATTTGATTTCGCCCTTACTGACAATAAGCCCCTAGATGTTATGGAACTGGAATACTATCGGTGCTTGTATGTCGAATAATACAGGACACAGATATGATGCTGATGATGATGGGTACTGACAATCCGTAGGTTTCTTTGCCGAGTCATGGAAGATTAAAACCGAGGGAATGATGGCAGCGACCTCCATTGGCGTGTTCTTACTCGCGATAGTCTTGGAATTTACCCGCCGAGTCGGCAAGGAATATGACCAACTCATACTTCGTCAATTCCAACAATATGTTGATGCTCAAGCTGCCATATCCAAGTTGGAAGACGATCGCCGTTCAGAGGGGACTCGACCGGTGAGCCAGACTGTCATGTTCAGAGCAACGCCGGTACAGCAACTCATCCGTAGTTTCATCCGTAAGTCGTAATTCTCATCTACAGCACTCTCTTTGTCTATCTAAGGCGTGATTACCCTGTCCGGCGTTTATACTCTCCATGGACCTGGAATCTAACTGAACTGACTCGGAATGGCCTTAGATGCTGTTTCATTCGGCATCGCCTACATCTTGATGCTGATTGCCATGAGCTTCAATGGATACGTCATTATCGTGATTATCATCGGCGCGGGATTTGGCAAATTCCTATGTGATTGGATGACACAGAAGGTGACAGTGGGAGCGACGACTACTGCCTTCACAAATGGACCCGAGAGGGCTGAAGAGGCGACAATGTGCTGCGGTTAGAATGAGGTTGTGGCCATTTTGGATTGATGATCAGTGTGATGATTAATGATTGAAGCGTTTATGTCCTCCTTTAAACACCTCTCGGGGAGGTCATAGTTGGCGTTGGCGTCTGGTTTTGGGGAGCATGCAAATAGACACCCCTTTTTCTCTTCTCCTCTTCCATATTTTTCAGTATTCAAAGTATAGGGTAGCACCATAACGCCTAATTCAGAGCTGTACGGAAATACTGGGTGCCACTTGTCTACTTAATTTTTTATGAATCAGTTGAGGAGAGAGAGATCATCCACTATAGCCGAATGCCTGCCCTGAGGTACTAGAGGTGCGGTGATAAGATAAGCCAAGTATTGTACCTAGGTACCTATCCCCGCCCCCGCCATTTCCTCCTGTGGCTGGAATCCCCCTTCAGTTCCCTTGGTGTAATTTCTTATCGGCTTATCGACCCCCGTCCCTCCATGACTGCCCCTCCAAAAAGCTGGCCGATCGGCCTAACAAGACATCCTTCCCCTGGCCTTGAGTGACTCAGACAAAAAAGAACAACTCGATATAATAATTTTCTACACGACTACGACAACGCCTGTACATCCCGAAACCATTGCTCTACTTTCATCTGTCGAAATAAATTCTCGACATGGCTACCGTAAGGAATGCGGGCGAGAGAATCGCCCTCATAAAAGAGAACCTGGCTGAGTTTCTCAACCCCGAAATCATCGAGACCATCGTGAACGAGGGGCGCAACCCGAGGATTTACTGGGGTAAATAATCATACAATCAATTGGGTTTCTTTGCGTGGTCTATAGTATACAACCCATGCTGACGACGGAATCTTTTCGTTGTAGGAACTGCCACCGTACGTCGCACCCGCTTCGGGCTCCCCAGTCTGAAGAAAGCCGGCAATCGATGACTGACTTGAGTATGCGACAGACCGGCCGACCTCACTGCGGATATTTAGTGCCTGGCGTACGGATACTTCAACACTGCTCGGTCTAATGCGTCAGGCTGATCAGTTGGGAATAGGTCAAGATAGCCCAATTACTGGCTGCTGGTTGCGACATGGTCATCCTCCTTGCCGACGTAAGCGACACGTCTCCTACACTTCGAAGCGCATACGCAGCAGGTGGAATAGGGTTGCAGATGGTGGTGCTAACGATGGACAGATCCACGGCTTTCTCGACAACCTGAAGGCGCCCATCGAGCTCGTCGAACACCGTGTCAAGTACTACCGGTTTGCCATAACAGCATTGCTGCAGGCATGTGGCGTATCAACCGACAAGGTCGAGTTCGTTCTTGGCAGCTCCTACCAAAAGACCCCGGATTATATCATGGACATCTACAAGATGTGTTCCTTGACGTCGGAGCATGATGCGAAAAAGGCTGGTGCCGAGGTTGTTAAGCAGTCTGCCAACAGCCCCCTCAGTGGGCTGCTCTACCCTATTTTACAAGTCTTGGACGAGCAGTACCTAAATGTAGACGCTCAGTTTGGTGGTGAGTGGGCTATTACCCTCTGGTTTAGCATACGTTGTTGACATAGTTTAGGTCTGGATCAGCGAAAGTTGTTTACTGCAGCGAAAGAGTGGTTACCAAAGCTCGGCTACCGACAAGTCAGTTGAATGCAACCCATCCTGATTTTCCGGACTGAAGCTTACCCGACCATAGCGTGCTCATCTCATGAACGATATGATTCCTGGTCTCCAAGGTGGCAAAAGTAAGTACAATTCTTGCAATACGGCAAACAAGAATCTGCGATTTTTGCTGCATTTGCTACTGGTCGTGAATGGCGTAACAAACACACGAGTTTCCTAGCTTGTTTTTTATCCATACCCAGGAAGCCGTCATATGTTCATATTTGATCCTTTTCGCTAACTCATCGTCGTATAGTGAGCTCAAGTGACGAGAATTCTAAAATTGATCTTCTCGACCAACCGGATGTTGTGACTAAAAAAGTAAGATGTTCAGGAGTTACACCCTTAATCGCATAGTGCAACCAGCGGAAGCGCCACTTCAACGGAAATTGCTAATCGTCGGCACAGATCAAGAAAGCAGAAGCAGCTCCACGGGTTGCCGAAGGAAATGGTCTTCTAGCCTACGTGGAACACGTTTTCCTTCCAGTAGCCGAGCTAAAAGGAAAGCGCGAGTTTGTTGTGACCCGGGAACGGGACGGTTTAGAACCTCTTGTTTACACGACGATTGCCCAGATGCGAACCGATTACGAGACTGACGTGGTAAGTCTTTCCAATCAAGCCTATTCAATTGGCCCTCATATGAGAATAATGTGCTAATTGGCTCAAAGCTCACACCTCAATTATTGAAACCTGCTGTCACTAAGGCGTTACATGACATTCTGATACCCATCCAAGATGCTTACAACGCATCAAAAGAGTGGCAAGAAATTACATTGCTAGCTTACCCACCACCGGAAAAGAAGGCAAAGAAGGTCAAGAAAATTGGCACCCGCTATGCAGGTGCAGGCCAAGACGGCGCTGCTACTGGTGCCCCCCCTGAAAATGCAGACGGAGTAGCCAAACTCAGCCTAGAAGAATCCGGGAAGCAATAGGCTGGGTACAACCGTCAGCTACTTCAGGATAGGTCAGATCAGGATCATAGTCAAGCGTTTGTGGCATGTTGGATGTAAATAAATGGGCGGCATCACTAGAGACTCTAAAATCTTGGAAGCATTGTGATGAAGTTGAGCGAGATCTTATACCCACACTTCCTTTAGCTAGGAATTTACAAATAGAGCGTACAAGAGAGCTCAATAGAGTGCGGTTAGAGATAGCAAATCAAAATGAATTCTATCTATTTCTCTTCAAATTGCTGGTTGGCACGATATTGTTGTCGCATGTTGTAGTACTAGGTCGTTTACGTCAGCCCTATCTTGGACGTCTTGCACCTGAGTCTATAAATAACCACCTAAATTATGTGCAGGAGTTGGCATGTTTACTTAGTCTAGGCGTTATCTACAACATCCTCGGAGCATTGTGCCTAAATTGCTATTACAGTTATCAATGACGGAGGCAAGCTGCAGAGAGCCAAATCCGGGACATTTTTGATATACTCTATGTTGTAGTTGCAACCCTCGTCAGAGCATATCAATCAGACGAGACGAAGGCTTCATATCCGGGTTACGCCGTGCCAAGTGTATATACTACTACGCATATATAGTCGATATAGATCATAGCAGCTAGTTGCTCGCAGGATACTTCGAATATAATGTCATAATCATGAACTAAGATCTATTCATGCTATCGACGAAAACACACCAATAAACTGAAATTGAGTATCTCATCATGCAACTCTCCCTGCGGTCACTCGCTCTCCTCCAAGTCTTCGCGCTAGCAACGGACGCCTTGCCGCAGGCCGGCACAACGACCTGCTTTCCGACGATGTGGGCAAGCGAAATAGCGACGAGTACGTCGGCAATAGAGCCTAGAGCATCGTCTATACCCCGTCGCCTGAAGACGCTCTCGCTCTGCTGCTGCTGTATGGCGACACCGCCGTACTCATTCGACGACCCGGAGCCCACGCCCTCTCACTACATGGGCGACTGCTCGAAGGCGGGGACCCGCGACGTCTGCGGGAGTAATTACACGGGGTCCTCTGGGTTTTCGATGAACGGGTTAGAAGGACATCCCGATAGGATCAACGCGCAGTGTTCGATCTCGCGATGCGGCGCTATGCGGTTCGTAGATTGAGAACGGGGGAATAGGCTTGTACACGGCGACAATACAGGGCTAGAAGAGCACTGCGTTGCACTTCATTAATGATTCGTCATAATTATTACTATCCTGCTAGTCCTACCCAATAATACTATTTATCCATTTTAAACCACGACGTCCTTCCCAGCAATATTCACGTGATCCGCCGTAATCGTGTCGTTATACGCGCTCACGTCACGATAATACAGCTGCGCGGCGTGGCCCGCGCCATTGATCCCGCTGAACGAGTAGATCTGCCGCGTGAGTCCGACACCTGTGCTATAGCTGTTGTCGCCAGGCCGGTAATAACTCGCCGTGCCGTTGCGCCAGGTGCTCACTGCGGAACCCGTGGTGCCGCCCGCCTTGAACGCGCCCGTAGCGACGAAGGCTTCGAGACCTGTGGGGAACACCGAGTCGCCGCGCACTTCCATGTGATACCCTTGGTTGACTTCTGCCCAGAGCGTCAGGTTTCCTTGCGCCGTCTGGTCCGCCGTGCTGTTGGCGAAGAGGGGATACTCGTATTTCGTCGCGAATGTCGTCGTGGGACCCTTGGCGGAGTCCGCGCCTGAGATGGAGAATGTGTTAAGGTTGTTGTTTCCGTAGTTGGATACGCCGCCAATGTTGGAGTATGTCAGGAACTGCGCCCAGGATACCGCGCCGTTCGTCTTTTGCGTCTTCACGTGCGATGTGATAGATAACCTCCGCGACACCTGGAGGTTGTACTCGAGCGCCTCGTTGGTGCCAGTAGCATTCTGCGTGAGGCGCTGCGAAAGCGTGATGACAGGCTGGGTTGTACTCAAATCCCCCAGCGTGCCAGTCGTGACCGAGGTCTCATCATCATCAAGCCAGACGAAGATCTTGCCCGTAACATACCACTCATCGTCGGTCGTATTCGACAGCCTCGCGCTGGACTTCCCATCATCCAGGAGCCCGAGGATCTTGATCTCAAAGGTATGCGTCTTCCCATCGCAGAGCAGGGGCAAGAACGGCGAGACGTCGATCTCGTGCTCGAGGATGTCGAAGGCCTGCACGCCCACCACGGGCCGGTTGAGCTGCGGCACCACGCCGCCCGTGTAGATGACGGGGTACGGCCACGTGACGCCCGCGAGGTGTCCGTCGATGACCACCTGGACCTCGCGGAAGGGGGAGTAGCCCGGGTACGCGCCGTAGGTGGCCGCGAAGGCGGACGCCGCGCTCTGCGGCACGTTGCTCCACCAGAACTCCTCGTTGCCCTGGCCCTTGACGTCCACCGTGAACACGGCGCGGTTCGCGTTGCGCGGGAAGTCTGTGACCGTGTTCACGGCTGGTTGTCCCGGGTACACGAACTGGCTGGGCTTGCCGCCGCTGGTGCCGATGCGTTGCGAGATGGGGATGATGAGGTCTGCTGGCCCCTGGTTGCCTTTTGCTGTGGCGTTGAAGAAGGTCGCTGTGAGTGTTGTGTTGAGCAGGCCTGTGTAAGTGCTATCTACGATGTTTTCGAGGTCGAAGACCACTACGTTGCTCGGGGGTTAGTAATTGGTATTCTGAACGTGGTCATAGGGGGGTTTCAGAGCCGTCAGATGCCTCTGAAACATGGAATTGGCTAGAACGGGAACCATGTGACTATGGTGGAATACTGACGGATTTGCGGCTGCTTCCACAGAGACACGAAGGGCGTCATGTCTTTCAGCCATTCCCATCGGATGCCGTAGTTTGTCGGCTCCGCCGTCGACGTTCGCCAGACCTCGTTGTCGCCGAGATACATGACGCCCGTGCGATCGTATTGACGCCCCTTCACCACCGTGGTGAAATTGATGACCACATGGTCGAATTCACATGGCGGAGGCACGTATGCCGCTGTATCGGATATCAGCACGGAGCTCAATGTGAGACACGGCCATTGACAGCCCAATGCGAAATGAGAGTAGAGAGTTTAATGCATACTGATGTAGGGAGCGCCATAACTATTCTCAAAGGTATGTTCCATCAAAACCACTGAACATGGCGACGCATCGTCTTCGGACGCAGCTTCAATTGGTGTTTGGCCCGTTAATCCTAGCGCTGGAAGCTGGCTTGTGTCACGACGTGTGACCCCAGAAGGGGTCAGTACAGGCTCGGCGACTTGGAAACATTCCAGCGGTGTCGGAGCAGGCACCGAGGTCGTTACAGAAGTTGGATCTGCGCCCAATACAAGGCTCTTGTACTTCGCAAAAGGGTGGATTGCACCCGAGCTACCACGAGCCAAAGCAGTGCTGGCGAAGAAGCTGAACAGCAACCCTCTCTGCATCTCGAGATGTGTTCCGGGGTATTGCGTAGTAAGTAACGAACATGCAGGGATTCCTTCACTAGGCCATATACTCTAGCGCACTAATTGTCTCCGGAAAAGGAAATACAGGTAAATTGACTGGAATGGAGACCGACGACAAGTGAAAGGCTCAATTGTATACAGTCAGTGACCCGCGAGTGAGGAGTAAACATTCGAGCAACGACCGACGACATCTCGTATGAGTGAGTAGAGTGCGAGCGAACCCGTATAGCATATACGTATATGCATGCATATCATTGCCCAGACTAGCAGCTCGCGTCACGTCACTTCTTTAATTACTAGTAATTCCCATGTGCGATAAGAGGCATGACATGGATCCTGACCGTGCGCATCCATCAACCGAGACAAGAAGGTGCACCTAACCTAGTCCAACATGGCATAGCCAAGGGGATCTCGACCGTAAATTGGATCTCCCGCTGCAGATCCGGCATCTCGCCTACCTAGGTACGGTCTAGTAGAGTCTAGGCAGGAAGGATAGTCTTAATAGGCATATTGACTCGCTACTAAGCTAATTGGAGATTAGTATTTGGAGTACCCCTGACTTTGCTTGGCAGGGTAGCGGTAATAAAGAGCAGTCGTGATCCATGACGCTTTCAACTCAACTATTTCAGGGGTAAAATGGAAGATACAGTATGTGCGTGGCATTCATCTTATGACTGAGCATATATGTACATTAGAATTCCCAGCTTTTAGAATCGTTTCTCGCACTCTAGCACCCTTTCGATCAACCCACTCTTTAAACATTGATATACTCAGAGCAGATGACATCGCCGTTGAGATCCATGACGTCTCCAATCGTGACATTGGGGTAAAGCTCTGCCATATATAGCCTATGGTTGAGCGTCGTCACATTACCATTATCGCCGAAGTAATCGGTGAACTCGGGGCCTTGCCCGCCTAGTACGGAACCTTTGCACAACAGATTAGCCACTTGCAATATGAGGAAATGAAGAACAATCGATCTAGAAGATACTTACCAGCGATTGGGAGATTTGGCCCTCCCATGTCAGTGTATCGGTTGGGAAGGTCGAGCTTTTGCCATTCCCACCAGAGTTTATCAAGCCAGCCGTGATGCACTACAACATTCGGGGTCAGTAATTGTAGTTTTGGTGCGATACACATACGGTATTGAAGTCGTGAAAGCCTCCAAAGACATGAACTTCTCCCCAAAAGGCGTCCTTGTACTTTAAAGGGAACCTGAGCAGAGAGAGAAGATAGGCCTGAAAATGACTCACAGTAGAAGACGGGGTCGCCAGGCGACAAGGTAGCATCCGCCATCTAGAAATAAAGATGTATCAGCATCAGGATCAACTTGTAACAACTCGGTGGATGATCTTACAACACCGCCGACACCAGCGTGGCCAGCAGCGTGCGGCCCAACACTACCATGCGGTCCGCCGAACCAGCACAGCCAGGCATCAGTATAGTTCTTAATCGCATTACACTCGTCGATATTGGTCTGATTCGTCATCTGGAGGTCGGCGGTACTGAACTGCCGAGAAAGGCAGTGCTGCGTGATAGTACCGTCCGCTGCCCAGATAAGCGTCAGGTTACGAAAGGGCCCGGTCTCAACGCAGCCGTCCGGTCCGGTCCCGTCGCCACCGAAGTATTCGTCCTTCCAGAGATCGGAGGCGGCGATGTCCTTGATGTCGTGAAGCTCATCCCAGTATCTGTCAGCCTGGAGTCAGCGCATCTTTCAGGCTTAGATAGTCCTTTAACTAAGGGCTCCGTACGGCATTCGTCCGGTGTACCCGCACTCGTCTTTGATCAGACGTTCATGGGCGGTAAGCAGGTATCGATGGAAGGGCAAGAAGCCGCCAACCCCGTGCACCGTCGCTGTTTGGACTACATGCGGCCATTGCAAGTCGTCCCATCGTGTAATAGCTAGAGGGTTGACTCCCTTTGACGGTGAGTTCATCAAGCAGAGGTCGGCTTGGATATAAGACGTCTTCTCCACTCGCGTCAAGTTGTACCTAGAATGGAACGGCTGAGTTAACGAACAAAGTCATCTGGGTGTCAATGTGGTGTAGCTCTAACCATGGTACGCGGTCTCTAACCCCAGTGCAGACCGACGCATCTCGCTTGCTAGGAGCCGCAAATACAGCTGACGTCGCAGCCAAGTAAAGCGCTGCATACTGAACTAGTGAGGCCATCATGCGATTACTACTCCAGGACAACTTCTAAGTAGCGGGGTCTATATTCGTTTGGCCTATTGCATACTCTCTAATTCGAGCAAACCAGCCTTTTATACAATGCATCAACCTCTAGTTATCATAACCAGTGGCGGTTAGGTCCGGGCCAAGTCATGATTGAACGAAAAGGGTATAGATGGATTGGGTCTCGGCGCTGATTGATACGAGGAACATGCATCTATTCCTCGTAGAGGTTGCAATTCGGTGGGTCAGCACGCGATCAGCCAACTTGAGACGTGGAATAATTATTTGAAAAAGATGCCCGCGCTGTTATCTCTGCAAAGAAGAAATAGCCCCCAGTCCTCGACGTTTTGCAGATGCTGAATTCAATTAGCCAAGCCTTCAGACTCCGACAGTTACGTTTATTCAATCCTTTTTTTATAAATGTTTGTGTGACACATCAACATATTTTCATGTCTCAGAGGTCTGCGCGCTGAATGCAACAATGATTGATATCCCTAGTTAGGTATATTTTGAGCAATACAGTACTCTCTTATGAGCCGTTTTACATATCCGCCTCGCCATGATATGTTATGTCTATTGGTATGGCCTCGAGAACTTCCTATTACTGGAGTTAGTTACATTCCATGGGGTGAAGGGCGATAGTTTAATTGTGTAATAGAGAATGGCATATGCGTGTCAGAAATGATCCGTCCGGTCTTGATGAACAAGCTAGAACTCCTTATGCGACAGCCATGAGTCACAGCTAGCGCACGCTATTGGCAAGTTCTTAATCGTCAAATCATCTTTTGTAAAATCAGCGAGGCTAGGGTGTCACAACATACCCCTAGAACGAAGTCTACGTACTTGGATGTATAGATTCAAAATCAGAGTGCAGCTTTCCTTGGGACAACAAAAATACATATAGGTATTACCTTTCTCACCGCACGAAGGTTTGTCACATCGCGATGGTCATTCATTATTGTTCCATTCCCCTGACCCCGGGAGCCCCAAAAGATAGATCCCAAGTATCTAGAAGCTAAGCCTCATGCACGAGAAGGGGCCCCGGTATTATATGTGCTTTTATATCAACCTATATCAATAATCATTGAAATAATAAGTATTATCCCTTCGGAAAACTGCTCTACACTATAACGTTGTGAAACCGATAGAAAATGAAGGGCGAGTTTCTTAGAAACCTAAGGACATATATGAGACACCGACATTGTGGCTGTATTATGGAAGTCATTGTAGCTAAATCTCTTATTGTGTTCATATTGATTGATCTTAATCTGTGCCGCTGCCCTAGCCTATTCCGTAGCCCGTTAGTCGGTAGATTAGGGGGTCGGAATAAAATATACCAGCTCTACCTCCTTCCCCTTGCTGCAGCTTGTATATAATGAATGATGCCTCAAGTATTGCGTGTGTGAACAGCCAAGCCGGTAGATTGGGTGTGCCACTCAGAACGCCACGCCGGAAGTGGCAACTGGTATTTAGCCAACAAGTCAATCCTATCTCGATCCGTATTATATTGTTCCGTTGTAAATTGTCCTTCAAGGCAGTGATTAAAGCTAAGATCCTCGATCATTATTTCTCGTAATCGTGAATATGTAAAAGCGGCATTTAAGGGTTGCGCACCCCAACCCCCTATTCCCCGAGATACCTCACAGCCTACGCATGAACCTATCTCTATCAAACACAAGGAAAATGAAGACGAATATTTTATCAGCACTAATCCTGGCAGGATTTGCATCTGCTCAGACTCCAGCAGGGTTCACTCCAGCTGTTACTGACAAGCTCGAAGTCGCGTTCGGGTCTAAAATTGTTGCGACAGGCGGGCAACCACTAACTAAGGCGGACACCTCCCGACAGCCTACGATCGGTATTTCGGGGCCTGCGAATGGAACATATATCTGGATGTTGATTGGTATGTCGTCTCTCACGGTATTAGAGGTTTATTTTCGCTAGAGCCTAATACTAACACCGCCGTCACAGACCTTGATGCGTACGTATTCTACGCCCGTTATTGCACCTGAAGAAAAGATTAGTTCGATTGGAGCTAACGGGCCGTGATCATTCTAGATCAACCAACTTCCTCAACCCAAGAGCTGGAACACCGGCGACCTATCTTCACACCGTTCTTCGAGACTTCAAGGCCAGCGGTGCAGCTTCCGCCGCTGGTGTGACCACTCTAACAACAACTGCAACGGGTAAGCTATGGATTATCGCTAGAAGATCCGTCACTCTCTGCATCCTTTACTCATATTTATTGTTCTAGGTCCCGTGTCGTGGTTCGCCCCGGCACCTGCGGCCGAAAACCCGCCTCACCCGCATCGCTACACGAACTTGCTCTGGGAACAGCCGGCCAATTGGCAGATCCCCAGCGCCGCAAACACGATGCTGCAGAACCAGAAGCTCGGATTTGACGTGCCGAAGTTCATCACTGCTGCTGGACTTAGCAACCCCATTGCTGCCAACTATTTTAATGTCACTGGTTGAGAGGCTTGGAAGGTGGTTTGAGAACAGAGTGCCCGGTACCCAGTTCTCACATGTATATTGTGCTTAGTCATTGAGTGTATTGAAATAAGTAACATCGGCGAGCTAGTTACTAGAAGCACCGCTTTGCATCGTGGCCCGTTAGAGTACCTATTTTACTCACATTACTCACAATCGGCTGTCATCCTCCTACCTAGACCAAAGAAAAGCCACTATCTGTCCAAACCCAAGCCTTGAATATCTCGCATATCATGTAGTTCTTGCTTTTTTTTTTTAATGTTTGCTTCCAGGATGCAGCTGTAACGCTCGAGGCTAGAAAAATGGGTACCAATGTGATTAAGCATGTATTACAGAAAAGAAACTCTAAAATAGGGTGAAATGGGGAGCGCCAGGCAATATATGGCATTATGTAGGTCAAAAATAACAAGTTAAAGCTAGTAATTAAAACAGTGAAGATTAAAGAGGTGTCTAATTGTATCTGAGCGGCCGATATACACCTGGTTCTTTCAGGTAGATCCGCAATATGACCACGTTTCTATAGCCCCTGAACGGCATGTACCGAAGTGAGCTTCATGGACTTCGAGCCTAACGAGATCGCAAGCCTTTAGGAGATAAGCTTAACCTGCGCTTCCTGGGCTGTTCCGCATATCCAACACAATCCACGTGATGGTGAACCGATTGATCAAAGAAAACGCATTTCAATTTAATAGAATACAACATTTATAGGTACTATGGTTGTTGATTCCTTCGTCCCTGGTTCTAGTTACCCCTTCTTACTCCCTGTAAAAGTCAACTCAGCCACTTAGTAGCTAGACTCACCCTTAACCAGCCTCATCTATACCGCACAGCATAATGACAACACTGGGGCAGAGGAAGAAATTTGAGCCATGAGAAGAACCTTAGATATGTTAGCTTTGATATCCCGAAGTTCTCCCAAACCCGATAATTGTTTTTGGAACGCCCTGGGAAAAAGTATTATTGCGCCTTCTAAGCCGTTGCGGACAGAGTATTTAATGACTTCGCACGATAGTAAATACATTCCAGGGTTGTTTACCAGTTACACCCCGATCTCTATTTTCGATGCTGTGGCGCTTAGGTTGAAAATTCGATATGATCCCATTGAGTTCTACAAGGCTTGTCTGTGTTTGGGAGAGCTGCTGCTATAATTAGGATTGTGAATCAGTCCTCTATGTGCAGCTCTGGTTGCACTTTGGCAACCAATTTGGCGTCTGTAACACCGAGATGGGCTTCAGCGCAATAATACCCCATATGATTTGCTTATCCGGAGTCGGGCATTTGGAGCGACAACCTTACGGCCGGGTCATCCGGCCCCGGCGGCGGACCAGCGCCCTTGTGGTTTATTGGCTAGTTGTAGGCTATTCCTATATGTCTACGGGATATTGTTTGCCTTGCGAGTCACCCTATGACCCATATACCTAACGATCTGGTGTTGTGGGTTCAATGGTTCTACAGTCTTCTGGATTCGATTTACTCACTATCTGCGACAATGCACTTTCGACGTGCCTGAGTGACGGGCACAACGCCTTTTTTTCTTCTTACCTCTATTATAACTGAATAAGTAGTAGTAGATAGCTTTACTTTCTTTTGTCTTAGTTTGAGTAGTTTTCACTTTTCTACGTAGCGCGTCCGACTTAGGTTAGTTGTTTCGTAGAACGCCCCCAACATGCTCACCCTCCGGCGCCTCCGCACTATACATGTTAAATCATGTACATCCGAGTACCCCGAAGTGTGTTTTATATAGTTTTATTGATTTATACTATAAAACTCCAAGAAGACCAAACCCCTTTGCAGGACCATACATCTTTTTTTTTGGTTGGTTTTTCTTTTCCACGGGTGAGAACTCCGACACTTCAAGAATAGAATCATTAACTCGCGTCAGGTAGAGAATCAATAATCAATACATAGATGTAAGATGTACGAGCGTTTTGGTTTGTTAAACGGGTTATATCTGGAGAAACATCACGGAAATAAATGAATAAGAAATCAGGTGAACAACGAAGAAGACACTTGGTAATAGACTCGTACATAAATCAGACGAAAAGATTAAAAGGAAACCGACTTTTTGAGAAAGACTTGTTGGCTTGGCTTTAGTAGGTCTAGTAGTGACCTGTCTAGCCACAGCTAGGGAACAAGGTGACAAGGACCAATGCACTCTTAGCTGCCTATAACCTCGACATTTTTCTGGCCGCTTCTGAAACTGATAAACTGGCACCAGACGATCTGGGGGCGCTCATGGAGATTGAACTATCGAGACGACCAGTTGTAAGAATATTTCCATTCCATCTTGTCAGGGAGTGCCGGTTTTGTGGAAAGCGATGTGCTGGACCCCGACTCTGGGCAATCATCTTGTGGCTCAATCCATAGGAATTCTTGAGATTCGGCAATTTCCTTAGCGGTTGGGCGTGATTGGGGGTCTTCCGCAAGCATAGATGCGTAAAAAGGGCTGTGGTGGTTTAGAAGACCCCATAAGATGCCGCCCCATGCCTGTTTCATGCGAGATCTCGAATCTATCATTGGGAGTTTGAATAGGCACTCAGCGACAGTCACTCCAAGTGCATATATGTCTAACTTGGAGGTCCTGTCGCCCTTGCCATTCAGCTCAGGAGCCATGAACCACTCTGTCCCAAACCGACCTCTAAGCTGGCCTGTCACATTTGAGAGACCAAAATCAGCTAGGAAGAATTGGTTACCGTTATAGAGAATGTTCCCAGGTTTGACATCCCCATGGATTACTGGTGGATCTTGCGCATGGACAAACTGTAGTGCGTCCAATATATGATGAAGCATGCACGCTGTCATGCTTTCCACGCTTTCTGGGATTTCCTCCCGCCGACTATGTCGGGGCCCATCTAACCGCAGCCTCGGCTTCTCAATTCTTAGCATGTCGAGCAGTGTTTGGAGACTGCCTTCATAAACAGGCATAAAAATATTGATATCTTCCTCCATATTAAATCCTTGAGTGTATAGGTATGGTACGATTTTTCCCTAGTACAGTTAGGAGATCGAACGTGGCAGCAAGGAGAATGGGGTAGCTCACATTTCCTTGCAGTTTCTTGACTAGGTTCACCTCTTTTTGGATGAACTTTCTGAATTCATCTTCTGTCTTGATACCTAGTTGCGGTACCTTTTCCTGCACTACAATAGTCTTGCATGCATAGTGGTAGCCATTACGTAGGTCGACAACCTTGTGCACCTTGCCCTGCGCTCCGGCTCCAAGCTCCTCCAATTCGACAAATCGAATCACATCCTCGGGTTTAGGTTGGAGGGGACCACGGAAGCGAAGTTCGTAGGTATGAGTTGACGGAACCGACGTAATTGTTGTCTCTGTCTCTGTCTCTGTCTCCGTATCTGCTGTCAACCCTTCACATGTGGAACCCAACACTGTATCTGGTTGTGTTGCATTGCTGTCATGTTGACCGGCAAAAGTCTTCCTCATCTTGCTAAAGTCATCTTCGTCTCGAGGAGGCCTTGGCGGCGCGAAAAGTTCAAAGGAGGCGTTACGGATTGTGAGGACGTATCTGCGGTCATGGACCAACACCACGGCGCATTGATCAAGCTCCGGTGCCATTACGAGGTGGTCTTTGCGTTTTTTAATTTGCCCTTTATCTGTTTCATAGATCAGATCGTAGAGCTGTGTCTTCTCCGCGTAAGTATTGTGTAGAAGAAGCTGCCCAGATTTCGGGTTAAAATCAAAGTAACACCACGAATATCTCGAGAATTTCATCGGGAGAATGATATCATCGTCTCTGGTGCGCCCGAAGCTCACGAGACGCGGTGGGCACTTGGGCTGTTGATCGAGTCCTATGCGTAGGCATGGCTCTCCTCCGCCGAAAGGGTCATCGCATCTTCGTTCCTCATTCAAGGGATCGTTTATGATCCTCAAGGCAGTCGCATTGTTCAAAAATGGCATAAGATAAAAGACTGTCAATTCGGCCATTTTCAGCAGGGGCTAATGCAAGGGGAAAGGAGAAGTATGAGTAACGGAGGAAGTTGACCTATGTCTGAGATCTATCCAAGATCTCTCCATATATGTCTATATAATGATGGGCAGGCAAGACCCAAGGTATGAGTTCTTCGACTGGGCTAAGCGCTCGTGGCACGAAGCGTTTCAAAGAAGTAGCACGGAAGGCTATACAGCATTGCATGGTATTTTCCAGGCAGAGTATCTATGACAATCTAGTGCAGAGAATATTGCGTTAGGTGCGCACGCCGCAGCGGCCATGTTTGGTGTAGGTACCTTGGGAAACCAAAACAAATATTGCCTAACTTAGGTACCTATTAATACGTGTTACATTTCAACGGACCGCCGTACTTGGGTAGGCTGGAATAGCGGGAATATTTTGAAGCGATCAAGACGAATCAAAGTTGCTTGTGCACATAGTGTCGTACCTCTTAAGCAAACAGGAAGCGGAAATTCACTGGCGGCATGAATATTTGCGGTTGGTGTAACCTCGTACGTAGTATCACCTAGGGTGGTAAGAAGGGATGGGACAATCATGGGGTTCGGGGACGGTCCCGCAAAGTGGCCCTGAGATCACCTTGCCTCCTTGTTCCCAGCCTCGAAACGGCCAATATTCAATCATCTCGCACTACTGTTGAGACGTTGCCACGCCTACCTGCCTATGTCACTTATCCACATCAATCAAGACTTAATTTCCCATCTGCAATGGCTTCCAGAAGACGTGCACGATCTAGAGCCAGCGTTGCTTCGGCTGAACGGCAGTCTATTGAGACAACCGTTGACCACGCTGCATTATCACCGCCCGATGACAACGAGCTTATTAGCCAAGGCGAGCTGAACGGATCTGATCACGACAGTGGTCCTGTTGATTCAGGCGAAGGTTTGAGAGGTGGACTGTGGCCATTGCCAATGTCACAAATGTATGCGCTGGTGTTGGGAGCAGAGATACCAATACAGAGGAGACCAATTTGCGATACCTACGACCCCGACGCACCATCCCCGGGCACACCAGAGCCAGACTCACACACTCCAGAAAGATACGCAGCGTGGGGCCAGACGCACTTTGGTGAAGAGTGGTACAAGCAGCGAGACCGGATGCTCCAAGAAAGGAACATTTATGCTGACCATGATCTGGTTTACGAGCAGCGCCAGAGAGACTTGAGAGTGCTAGAACACCAGATTGAAGGGCGGCCATCCAGACCCGGATTTCGAGCTCGCGAGCTGCACGACGAGAGCTGGAAGAGCTTGTGGGCTCATTTATCTAAGAATTTTCCCAAGTTCCCAACCCCGCAGCCTGATGACAGCGATGATGATAACGACAACGACAATGGTAGCGATCCTAACCTCAGTGGGTATTCCACATTTTCCCCGACACCCTCTCCACGCGAGCCAACCCCCGTACCCAGCGATCCGTTTGAACGGCTAGAGTACAATCGAAAGCACTTTAAGTATAACCGGGAGGCCTATCAATTCGCGAGAATTTTCATGCTAGAAAGCCTCATTGACCAGAGACGAAAGACACGTGAAGATGAGCTTGGCGACAAGCAACGGGAGAAGGTGCGTGAAGAAACAGAGAAGATTCGATATATACCAGGCACAACAGAATTATCCCGCGAGTATAGACACCTAACACGGCTCTACGACAACTGGGGAAAGGGGCTAGCGCAAGAGCAGATAGAAACCAACATACGAGAGGGTGAGGAAACTGTCGCGCAATTGATGTCTTACTTTGGGCACCCTATGCCAGACGATCCAGAGCCGAAATATAACAAAGAACAGCTGGAAGAAAGATTTCGTGCCTGGGATTCTATGGGGTTCAACAAGGAGTTGCAAGCTAGATTTGTGCGGAGATTTGCAATGCCTCACCTATGGTCATCAACCACAGATGCAGTTTCGAATAGCGGAGAGCTGTCACCATTGCGAGTTTCCGGAGGAAAATCCAAGGAAGCTATTCACAGAACTCGCAGCGGCCGAGTCGCGAAGAATACGTCCAAGCGCGTAGCGCTTCAGCCACTTAGTCGAGGGCATAGTCCGTCACCACTTAACACTAAGGTAGCAACAGGATCACGGGGCAACAAGAAGCCGCGTAAAACATATGTCAAGGAGCGTTCAAGCCGGAGACTTGCGGGTATGTTGCCTGAATTCGGGCTACTACCAGACCAAGGTGGAACAACAGACCCGCCATTGTACACAGCCTCTCCGCAACAACCTTCGCATGCACGCAGGTCTAGGCGTCACGCGCTAAGGAAAACAGTAGCAGTAAAAGATGCAGAGCCTCACGATATTCCGGCGACAGGGAGACCGAGAAGAGGACGCCCAAGAAGGCTTGCGAAGTGACCAGGAGGTTTCATATTGTAACTTTAGATTCTAGGACGGCAAAACAGGTTTTGAGGACTAAAACGGTGATTTGAGGTAGTGAGCGGTTTATATTCTGAATTATTAATGCGAATTTATTACATCTCTTCATTCTATTGTCTTCGTATCTATGCTAGACTTTGCCGCTGTCATAGTGCATATTCCTACGTATATTTACTAGGTCGCAGAACCAAGGAGACTCCTGCATGGAGGCAATGACCAGAGTACAGAGAATTCCATGGTCTTCGTGCCACGATAAGAATACATAACAGACCTACGAGGCCCTGACAATCCCAGGTCTCATCATGAGTCTGTGACCGTTTTGTGAGTTTGGAGGCGATGTTTTCCGGAAGCAGGAAGAAAACGTTACACCCGCGACGCCCAACTCAGGGATTTGAGGGACGAGCTATAGGACACGGCTGTCTCTGGTTTGAATAGTATGGTCTAGCGGCTTCTTGTGGAGCATGTGAGTGAGTAATACTTAAGCCGGCGATTCACGTCCTAGCTGCCGGTGCAACGGCGCATCATGTAGTTGGCCGGGATAATTATGAACGATGCGCTATGCGGGAGTACGAGATCTACGAACTTGGGGCTCCTAGCAAACAGGTATGGGCGCTTGGGGCTGTCGATATCGGCGGTAGGACTGCAGATCGCTGTAATGAGATTCCCAGGAGATGAGATATGTCTCACAGGTATCACGCAAAACAATGCCGTTGATGCGCGATAGAGCTCGACGGCGTATATTATAGCGAACTACCCCGCCCAAGTGCGACAGGAGGTATTACAAGTCATAGTTCAAACAAGAGCAAATTACATGAGCACCGCCTCGTTCTGCCCATGCGCAGCAATCAACCGGAGGGACAGTCAAGTTCGCAACACCTCTCGGCCAATGATTACTATTACGGTACTACCTATGAGGTGAGTCAGAAAAGCTACGATACAGGCAATCAACGTCTTCGATGCGACACAATCTAGCGCGCCGATTCGGCCGCCGATGAAGACAAGGCAACAATATACAGGATTCTCTCCTAATCGATTGGCTTTCTCCTCGCCGTGGACAATTGTCCTTGTTCCTTCTAGCTAGCCTGTAACTGTAAGAGCACTCCGGTTAGTTGATGTGCAGATGGGCGCAATTAAGTTGCTGTTATTTCTCCAAAATAGGTATATATCTTGATAGCTCGCCTGAGGGCAATTAATAGTAACGAAAACGTGAGCGGTAGCCCACAACAAGGAACTGACTAGATACCCCTAACCGGTGGGATTGCTAATACGACATCACTAAGTACTTACCATGAGATGCTTTAGGTTAAGTGTCGAAATCCGATGACAATTATGCCATCACGCGTAGAACTGATGCTGACAGACTTACTTGACTCAAAGTTTGGTTCCGTGAACAGCTCTATGATACATACACACTACAGAAACTCAACACTTGGCTAGAAGGAATAAGTAGATCATCAATACATTTCCGCGCACCCGCATCCTCTACGAATCGCATTTCAACAAGTATTGTTCACTTTCCGTCTAGTACCTCCTTAACTAAGCCGTCTGCTACAGCCTTGCCGGCTAACCAGTTGAGATCAACTGTAGACCAAGCATGCTGGATGACGCTCGACCACCAGAGACCCTTAGCCATCGGCCACTCGAAGCTCGGCATGCGGAAGAGCGGGTATCTGGCGGGCTGCCAATTCATAATCTGTGAAAAGCATCAGTTAGCACATCTTATCACCGCCACTCAATAGTAATGAAGGGAGGCCATCGTAACACAGCGGGATACGTACCCTAGTTTCGTAACCCCATAGTACATCATAAAAATCCCTCAATTCGTCCAGGACCGGGAAGTAAGAGAGGACGCGATACAGGTACTGCGTGTCCATGTGACTCGTCGTCTCGCGCACGAGCGTGATTTCCTCCGCGACCACCGAGCCTTTGATGAACAGCACTTGGTCGTGATCGCCCCAAGCGGAGAGCTTCGCGGGCGTGGTGAAGAAGGTGACGTATACGGAAACGAAGTAGTCGTCCTCCAGAGGCTCCGCCTTGTCATTGAACTCGGCCTCGTGAGACGCCGATAGATTGTGCACGCCGGTCTCGCTGTCTTCGAGGCGGATGCCTAGGTTGAGGGCCGTTAGGATGACCTTGTCGAAGGTTTCGGTCGATGTCTCCCCTTTGCTCTTGTACTGAATATCCCATTGCTTCTCGCCCGAGTCGTAGTCTATCCTCGTAACGCGCGTCGATGTACGCACGGGCACCTCGATCTTGTGTACGATCTGTTCCAATCTCTCAATCATGTGTCCGCCGGTATACGCATTCGCCGAATCCTCTTGCGCTGCAGCTAGCATGGCCGCGAACCCTGTGAGGCGGCTCAGTCCCTGCCCGAAGGCGCGCTGTGTTTGCGGCTCGAGGATCTCGCTGGCGTATTTATCGCTTATACCGCTCTTCTTAAGCATGGTGTTAGCCCATTGTTGGAGGTGCTCGAGGACGCCGAGGGAGCTAAAGATCTTTTCGATGTCTGTGGTGATTGGCGCTTTGAGCATCTTCTCGCGTAGATTGCCGTCCCCGTTGAACCTCGCTGCTCGATGTAGGGAGGTGCCATATGTCCAGAGGAGCCCGGCCCATGTTGTTAGGGGGAGTTTGCTGTAGGGTCGTACGCTCGATGCGACGGTTTGTGCTTGGTTGTAACTGGTGAAAAGGAATGCGAGTTAATCATCAGTAGTAGGCGGCTCAACCAGCCTCTCTTATTCTTCGTCCCTATCAAACCCAACAGCTTAGAAAGATGGAGTACGGGAAAGGAACCTACTAGCCGACCCTCTGAGTCCCAAGTTCAGTAAAAGTGACCTCGTCTCCAAGCAGGTTCTCCGAGTCACGCGTGAAGAGCGCGTTCTGCCACATAAGCGCAGTGCCGGTGATATCCTCAGCTGTAATCTGACCTTGTGTTGGATCATCGTTGGGGAAGATGGGATCTCCATTCGAATCGTGAATGGCGAGCACGCCACCAATAACGGGACTAGACTCAAAAATAGTGATGTTGAACTGCACTTCTTGCGCGGCAGGCGAGGAACGGAGATACTGTGCTGCCGCGATTCCCGCCGGCCCGGCTCCTTCAATAGGTACACGCTGTGAGCTTATTTCATGCCAAAAGACTACATCTCGTCGGCGTATTGGTGGGAGACCTACCGATAATAGCTACATTGTAAACGGGGGGAGGCGCCAGCGGGGTGAGAGAGGGGTGATAAAACAGGCCGCTCAAAATACCAACGAGAAATGCAATTAGAGCGAGGACGAAGAATACGAAGAATACGAAGAATACGAAGAACAGCTCATCACATGCTCCTTCGTAGCTGCTAATGATAACTGGCGTCGGCGCTGACTGCTGTACTATAACGGTGGGCTGGCGGTGGACGAGGAGCGGCGTTCGTTCACCGCGTCTTGCAGCCGCTGCGGGGTTTGTGTAATATCGTCGCGGCGGCAGCGGCCGCGCATTGAAGCTAGGGCCAACAGCGGGATCTGAAGTCGAGTATGGAGGAGGCGGTGAGTTGTCGTATTTGCGAAAGGTCTTAGAAGGTCCCATGATGGCAGGATGTGGGAGTTGATTACTTCCTATCGAGACACGGCATGAAGATGTATGAGTGGGTGAGATTCAGGGAATCGCCAAGCCTCACTTCACGATCTTATGAGGCCGCGTTTTGGATTGTTGTTTGCAGTGACGCAATGGTCAACTGTCAACACAACTGGCCGCTCCTGCGCCCCTTGATAATATACTGATGTGATAATGTCTTGATCTTCTGATGTTAGTGTTTTGTATGATGCCGCTGTGGTCATGTCGCTAGGGCGAGCCAATCCTGCCCGTAAGACGATTGGATTGAAATTTGATTGTAAAGTCCGATAAGAATGAGCCACTGCTATTGCTGCCTAAGTAGGAATAAAGTACCTGTGTATCTTGTTCAGCCTCATTGCTGACAGTGGGGATACGTCGTTGTTGGGGGTTGTCGCATGGAAGGATGCTGATGCTGGGCTGGGCTGGGCTGACAATGGTGCGGGGGAGGGGTATCGCATAATTACTAGCTGACCGAACAAGTCGCTTTTCACATCTCATGCATTTCGTATTAAAAAACCAATGACCTGAGTTGTGTAGAGGGTAGTCTGTAAATAATTAATGATTTAAGTTTAAACATAACAACTCAACTGTGTGTGCTTCTCTCACTTTTAATCCATTTCACTGCTAACAGTTTCAACTTGCATTTCATGAGCAAAGGGCTTTATAGTGTTACGGTTAAGCATGACACTAAATAGCGCTTATTTCAAGTTCATGCACCAGCGACTGCAACTATCTCTGTCGAGTTATGAGGTCTAAATTAGGCATTGAAATAACTTCAGCTAAGTTGTTTATCCACTTGGCGATAAATACCGACAGCGGGGATAATACTAAGTAGAGCGGGACAGAGGCGGGACACTATCAACTCACCTAACCCAGCATAAGCCGAAGCCGGTTAATTCTTCGCCCCCTTTTCATACCTTTCACCAATAAGTGAGGACGAAGAGGCGAGTTTCATACAGGACAGCCTATGCCTAATGATTGCGCCATATGTTGATAAATGAGCGGTCTTTCATTTCTAGGGACCTTATGTACGCCAGAGATCCTCCGACACTTAGAATACAACAATTGGACAC
This sequence comes from Xylaria sp. FL1042, assembly GCA_022495085.1. Lineage (NCBI taxonomy): Eukaryota > Fungi > Ascomycota > Sordariomycetes > Xylariales > Xylariaceae > Xylaria > Xylaria sp. FL1042. The sequence goes on from MU380327.1 coordinate 44,856, forward strand.
CATTTAGGTAGTCCTTAATACCACGCTAGGATGGCATATGATTGGTCGTCGAGGTATCTGTTACAGCTTTCTCGATAGCACAGTTTCCGAGGTCTATGAGCTCCATTATAAAGCGATTTGTCTCTTGTATTCGTTCAAGCTCTCCTTGCGTAGAGGTAGGATTAAATAGACTCTGGATGATATCAATCGCGGATGAAAGGTAGTTCAGCGCGGCGCGGGATTGGGCGCTTTGGGGATGGGCGAGGATATCTATGAACAGCGAGATTACTGATAGCGTAATATAGAAGGCAATATCGCTGTGAAGCCATTTTAGTCCTTTCTTGAACGCAGATAGGGTTTCGTCCATAGTAGAAGTTGGGTGAAGCTCTTACCTGAACTCTTGCTCTGCTACTACGATAGCAGAGTTCTTCAGAAATGCTATTGTGGAGCGGCTCGCCTCTAGAGAAAGATCGCAGCTGGAATGGATAACGTTATGGATGTCGTCTGGCAGATCCCTGTGATCTGGGTTATCCGCGCCGCATCTCCTAACAGTTGTATGTATGGCTGTAACTAGATGGTGGTACTCGAGTTGGATCTGGGCGCACTTGGTGTCCAGTGCAGTATGTGGCTTCTGGTTTAGTGCCGTCTGGATTGAAGGAATGGCAAGTTTGGGCCGAATTTCTGAAGGGATGGATAGCCGCCAGCGTTCGAGGTCATCATCTAGTTGGCGAATGCGAAAGACGAGTTCCCCATCACTGAGCTTCAATGAATGAGGGGAGAACAATAGCCGGTAAATGTTTTCCTTGAGACGAAAGAGAGCGGGATCTCCTGGGATCTGGAAATGGTACTTGCTGTTGGTGAACGTTGCATCCAATCCCTGCAGTCGAGTACAGCATTCGGGAATAGTTAGATCACAATACTCTTCAGTGAGGAGAGGGGCTTGCCCAGAACGAAGCGAGATGTCTTTGTCGGACATGTAACACAACCAGAAAAGTACTCGCAAATGGTGTCCTTGACGTTCTGCCCAAGTAAGCTCGGGAGTGGCATGTTTTGCTGGTTGGTACGTATGTCCGCCTAGCTCGCAAACCATGCGACAAGCCATTGCGTGCAACGGACCGGCATCCTCTGTCTGCGCAATAAACATGTGGTATCGTTTCTAGCACCCTCTGTTAGCTGTACTGAAAACTGAGAAGTCGATAATGCTCCAAACAAATTAGTGCTAAGCTTACTAGCATAAGAACAGTCTGAAGAGTGACTACACTCGGTTCGGCCGTCATCATAAACATAAGGATACACTGCGCCTTGGCCGCATATGCATCGTCGTTTCCGATGGACGGAGAAACTCTTGCCAGCACTGGGCGATTGGATACTGAGAGCATAGCGAAGATGCAGGCTATTGCTTGCGCTTGAGATGACGAGGGTGTCCCCTTCGTATATCCATAGGCCTCCTCGATGGTCGCCTCAAAGAGCAAATTATCCAGGACGGGAAAACTTCGTCTCAAAGATGATTTGAAGAAAGCCGAAGCCAGTTTATAAATCGTCTCCTTGGGGGGTAGTTCCCATAGCTCCCGATTGGAGTAACGTAGAGGTAGAGCTGCAGGTTGCAAGTGTGGCGGACATTTGACCACTCGAAGCCTCTCGACTGTAGAATCCTGACTCGTTTTCGAGTGCATGTATCGGCGCCCTCTGTCGGACAGAAGCGGGATTCCTCTTGAGTACCAATATTGTGACAGCGGCACACCAATGGCAGGGTTTTGCCCAAAGGAGAGGTAGGTGAGTTGAGCCTCAATTGGCACCAAGGTGAGGGGAGACTCAGTAGATTCCGTTGCGGCGAACGGAATTCTCGGACTGAGCGAGCCCTCGGATTGGACTATGTCATCTTCATTGTCCGATGAAGGAGATGCCTGCCTTTCATTTTCAGGAGGACCTGGGCGATGCGCTAGATGATTGGTACGTTTTTCAGCCAAGGCACTCTCTAATTGCTCCACGCGTTGAAATAAACCCTCTACATCGCTTAACCTAAGTCTGCAAAATCCGATCAGTAAGTTTTATTTCGTACGGTCTCAGTATAAGCCCTCACCTTCTTCTCTTTTTCTTCTGCGACTCCCTATCGAATGTACAAGAGAGATTATGCTCATCACACCACTCGCAGGGGGATTCTGGATTCGAAATGGAGCATTGGATCTTGATAGTGAGTCATGTTAGTCAATATCACACAAAGCGCTGTCTAAGGTTGAGCCACACTTTTCTCTTGTAACACACATCACATGCTCGTTTCCGGGTCATGGCCTTCCAGACTTCGCCGCCTAGTATGAGGTGACAACGTTTGAATGGGAGCTCTTGGTATCGGAGCTGTTCGGGCTCCGCGTAGCTGTCAGTCAAGTTACCGCACCCTTGAATCTAGCGTATATAGCCAGGATAAATGAACTCAGTTAGGAGGTGATGTGCCAAGCTTTCTCACCGAAATATGGATGACTAAGCGGACAGACGGAGCTCTATGGCCTCCGCCATCACGTAGATCTACCCAGAAACAGTTATTCGCCACGAACGAGCCAAGAAATTCCCAAGATGCGGGTTTGCGGACTAAAGCTTATATACACTAGTAAACAGTAAGAAGCCGCCTCCTGCCTAGCTGGGTAGGTCTCTACGGACCACGGTAATTGAAATTGGTGTTGAACGATTGGCTCCGGTTTAACTGGCGGCTCGGCCCGCGTATAAGTGCCAAGCTAACGGCGAAGCGCCCATATACGGTATTGAGAATATTCCGCAGACACATAATTCGATTTGGAGCCGAGTGAAAAGTTTTGTCCCCTGCAAACAGAGATACACCGCGATATGCCAATAATCCCACTTCGTCCGTAATGAAGTTTTACCCACTTACCATCCAATAAGGGGTAATCTAGAGAAGCCCACGAGAGATGCGGCCCTATACACATTGATCAAGGCATACAGAATACAATACCGTAGATGGCCCACGAGGACATCTGTCAACGTCAATAAAAACTATGTTCCTTTAGTGAGAAGATACACCGGAATGAGCAAGTGAATTACACAAATTGCCTACCGCAGAGCAATTGACTCTTATATCGATATATTGTAGAATATCCCCTGAGATCTAACTACTTCACGCTCTCTGAATATTTATTAATCAGATACTGCATATCTGCCAAAGCCTCTTTTCTCGCGACATGCCCAGGTTTCAGAGCTGAATACATAAGATTCTCCTTGATGCTATATAGCCTATTCCGGTCGTCGTATTCGGCTGCGGGTTCATCAGGAGGGTAGTTCTTAAAGTACTCAGCTCGATACTCGGGTGCATTCATCTTATGGTGTTTCACCCTCCACATGGCCACCCCCATCTCATGGTGAGCATAGTAGGCACAACAGTCGAAGATAAAAATACCACCCGTCCGAAAGTCCGTACCGATGTTGTCTTCCCAGAGATCGCCGTGAACTAGACAAGGCTTAATTGTGCGTCCTCTTTCCTCAAGGGGACCCAAGAGTCTGGGTATTATTTGCGCGAGGGTAGTTACCACGGCCTCTTCCAGTGCTTGCCACTAAACTAGTATGAGCCCCTTTGTGCTTCAGAGATAGAGTCGTTGAAGGAAGTAATCACCTTGCCGTTGAACCTGCTATCTAGGAGATAAACACCATAAAGGAGCTTGGAATAGAAGGACACCCAGCTGCTGTCCCAATCCACCACTAATGGAAGTCTTCCGTCGTAAGGAGTAGTTGAAAAGCCGAATTTTCCAGTCGGAGAAATGCTATCTCGATGAAGCCGAGCAATCTCTTTCCCCAATTGAACAGCATTGGGTGCTTGATTCACGATAGGTACAAATTCGCTGAGAAAAAAGTAACCTTTGCTGTCTAGGCATTTGCCGGCACCGTACGGCATCGGGACAATCGACGGTACAGTGTGATACAGTTCGGACATACAGTTGTATTCTCCTAGGACCCGTTCTTCTGCTAGATCGCCTCTTACTATCTTGAGGAAATACTCTTTGACGGTGTGATCTGAAGTTCTCGTTGTGACCTTCGCTGTGGTTGCCCAGTTCGCATTTCCGGAGGGCGTAACAGTCAATATTTCTTCATTTGGCTGAAACACTTGTTACATCAGCTCTCTTTGAAAATTTCTATGAACTCAAAAGGCGACTCACGATGATAGACAGCAAGATCGAGGTCTAGATTGCTTGACCTAGGACTCATGATCTTGGTCACAGAGACCTGGGTCTTCGTTCTCCCCATTGTGCCCAGCAGTAATTGCTTGGGCGGCCGAAAGTTATTCTCTTGCCAGCTTACGCCACTACATATTCGTAATTAGCCATACCCTATATACTTATTTCTTACCATAGTTCGCGCAACCGATTTCATGTGCGCTTAGCATATCCTCCTTTCCTCATTCGTAATTTCATTTTTAGCTAAGGTAACCGAGCAGAGAACTCGGTCACATGGGCGCACCTAACTTTCGCATGCACAAGTTCAATATGATTACTATGGAATGAGATTTGGATTTCAAGACAGACGGAGTTTTTGTCTCCCAAAATATTTCGGAGCCTTTCGGACACCGCTTAACAACAAAAGGTCTCACAGATTTGGTCTAGTTACATACCGGGAGTATACAAGTATATGTAACATACGGATGGGCTGGGGAGGTTACTAGATCAAATTAGGATGTTCGCTCTTAGCATCTGCAGCTACCACCGGATGCAGGATTGATCAGGGATTGCGGGAACTCAGGAGTTCGCCGAGCGTTTTTAGCTCGCACGAGACTAGGTAGCCAAGACTTTTAAGGGTAAATGATCGGTTATAGTTGCATCTACAGTATTACGGACTTAAAAATGAATGTGGCGAGTCTCTACCAGTGACACTAAATCCTGAGTCAGCTCAAAAAAAGACCACCAAAAACAGGAGGGGCATTTTTACTTAGAGAAAGCTCGTGGACTATCAAAAGATCGTTCTATTTCAATTCTCCTAGACCAGATCTAGTTTTCCCAGTGTACAATATCTCGTCTTAAGTCCTAGGTATGCCCTCTATTGATTACTTCTATAACAGGTTCCTGTCCTTTGAGGAATACCCGCTAGGACATACGTCCTTACTAATATAGAAGATTAAGCCTGTGAAACCTCGGGACTCTGTTTTCCTTTCTGTTGCAGATGCTGCTTCCGGCCCTCCTCTTTCAGTTTTTCATCATCAGGCCGTGAGAGCTCGACCTGAGGCATCAACAAGAAGGCAAGAACAAATGCAAAGGCTGCCAGTGAAGCCCCAAGGATGAATATTACCCGAAACGCATGTCGATATGCGGGGATTAGAACGCTACGCACATGCTCAGCCTCATCTGGCGGAAGAGAGCTCAGATAGGTCTGCGGACTACTGAGAAGACTCTTGGTACTTTCATCGCTAAGAGAAAGCGTAGAAAGTGTGCTTGCTACGATATTGTTTCTTATAAGGATTGTTAATTGCAAGTTCTTTCTGTTAAGGAGACAAGAGATGAATGCTCACAATAGAGTTCCACAAATTGCTAGGCCAAGAGTTGCTCCGAGGTTCCTGACGAAGCTATCGCACACATATTGTTGTTAGTTCACCTTCAAATCGTAAGGTCAGTCGATTATCGTAGGTAGATGCTCACTTTCGGAAGGAGGTCACGACAGCCATGTCTCGTCTCTCAACACCGGCTTGTATTGCAATCAGTGCTCTATATGGAACAACATTTAGTTAGCCAAAACCTCTAGACCGCCTTCACTCTTATGGGGGGAATAATTATGGAAAGCTTACGGCTGCAATGTATTACCGACCCCTACACCAATTAAAATACTATACCCGACCTGTTTTCCCAGGCCAGAATTCTCATCAAGTGTCGACATAAGACCAAGCCCGATTGCCCAAGCCAGCCATCCAAATAGTACGCATTCGCGATAGCGACCAACCCAATGAACAATCAGTCCGGAGAGCGTGCTACTAGCAGTCTGTACCAGGGTAATAGGCAAAAGGAGGGCCCCGGCCCGTGTCGCTGAGTACCCGTATGCAAGCTGGTAGAAGGTCGGGATGTAGTAGACCTGAACCACGAAGTTCCAGCCATTGATTGCCATTGTCAAACAGGCTCCATTAACAATGCGGGACTTGAAAACATGGACTATGTGTGAGAGTGTCAGCTGATAAAGTTAATGTCGCAAGCGGGAAAGAGAAAACAGAAATTGCGGACGGGAAAAGGCCCTCACGTGGTATTAGCGGATATTTTGCGCCTTTCCACTGCCAGAGTACGAAAACTACGCTCACAACAAAACCAACCACCAAAGTTGCAATGACATGAGCAGAGCCCCACGGGTAATCAACGCCACCCCATGTGAGCCCTAGCAAGAATATTGTCGTCCCTGCCAATGTAAGAGCGATACCAATGAAGTCTACGGCCTTAAGCTTCCTAACGGAAAATCATTAGTCAAGTTCTAAGCATCGATCTTATTACTTAGATCAGCTTACAATTTCCAGTCGCCCTCCACTTTCTTCAGAGGCATGAAAAATATGACACATAGCGTCGTTAGAGCCGAAAGGGGCAAGCTTAACCGAAAAATGTTCCGCCAGCCCTCCTTTGATGCCGAGGACAGAGCGCCACCTATAACAGGACCTATACCATTGGCTATAGCAACGACAGCACCCTGCGGGTATCAATATCAGGTCATCTGTACGCTTAAAAAATTACTCCGAGAGAATGAAAGCGGAGACCTACAAGAATACCCTGGTATTTTCCTCTTTCGCGTAAAGGCACCACATCACTCACGATGAGCTGCGCAACCGTCATCAATCCTCCGCCACCGATACCTGTGAGAGCGCGAAATACGATGAGCTGTGTAACAGTGTTGGCCAAGGATGAGGCCAACGACCCAATGAAGAAAATAGCTATGCCGATTAATAAGATCACCTTGCGGGACCAAATATCGGAAAGTCGACCGTATAAAAGCTGTCCCACCGTTGAGGTACTAGAAAACGTCAACATCTCAAAGAAATTCCATTTACGGCCCAAAGGCTATAATATGCACTCTTACATGAAAAAGCCATTAGCTATCCACGCAACTTGATTACCGCCGCCAAGAGCATCTGCCACAATGTACAAGCTAGAAGCAAGAGTGGTTTGATCAATGAGCGCGATCAAGTCAACACTAGCACATGCTAAGAAAATCTGTTCAAATAGTTACTCTCTGTCTCTCTCCAAAGCACAGGAATGGGCTTCCAGGCTTACTCACTGTGATGATTGTCTTTCGGGGGACATAGTTGGTTTGCTCGTTGAATTGATGAACACGCGCTGGTTCGGAGGCATCTGGTGGTGTCCCGGGCTCGGATTCAGCAGTGATAACTAGAAGCGAGGGATCGCCCTCGTTTGTAGTCTTTTCCATTTGGCTACTGGAAAGAGTGAGTTCGATAGAAGAAGATGGGATTTTTCAGAGGGATACCTCCAAAGTCCAGGCTCTCTGAAGTTAATACTCTTCAAGGCCCCGTGTTGATCAGTTCGAGTATTGAGAGAGTGACTGAAGAATTATTGACGGATTTGCAGAACCCAAATCTATACTAAACGAACTCATATTATCCGCACAGGAGCAGGGTCACAAGTTAGCGGCGTGAAAGTTTGCCTGGTTTTCTGGTTTTGTGGCGAAGAAAAGTGTTAAACCAATTCCATTCGTATGAAAGAATCGGTGAAGCAGAAAATGGCTACCCCGTGCTTACCCCATGTATGCGTAGTATAACAAAATATGTCGATTCTTTCTTCACTAATTACTAAGTGGCTTGGCTATGCAGCTAAAATCGAATCATAAGAAAGTGGTCACATTAGAAGTTAAAACCCCCTGTCATACTCTACCGAGGGATGGTACATCTCGATAAATAAATATCCCCACCTTGCACTCGTCCGAAATCCTAGGCCGAAAGCCCTAGTCTAGAATCTAGGGATGTTTTGTGCAACATATGAAGTATCCCGAAGTATTTCAAATTCCTAACTTTTTTTCAGTAGGCTGTTCGATCTGCAAATAAGAAACGTGCACAGTTCTCATTATATGGTCTCAGCTAGACCATACATAGTAAGCGATGGGATGCCATCGGCTAATAAAGCCAAGCGAGCGAACATTTGCTAGATCGGTCACACGCATTAGGGCTGCTGACGAAAGTCCAGGCGAATGGATATCAAGATTAATTACTCCGGCCACTTCAAATCAAGGACAATAAGGTGATCAAGATGGCATGTATGTGAAAGTCCGATGGATCCATCTCACAAGGGTCAGTTTGCATCCCGAAGTGATTTCGCGTAATAGAAATGACGATCTGAGCTAACCGATCCGACCTAAGTCATGAATTATAAACTGATGTCCGTTTTTATGGAATTAAGATATTCATTTAATCATAGGTATGCATGGTTTCCTATATAGTCATCTGGTTATATCCTCTGTTTTGTTTTCTCTGCTCACCACATCGTCTTCAACTATTGGAATCACAACTGAGTTCTGATATAGATCATTTAATCATGATAGAAAGCAACTATCTTAATGTCTATAAGGGGCAGGATGCCGTCCGACAATATTTTGACCCCGACTCAGCACCTCCTTTACCACTTGTAGAGTTACCGCCATGTCTCAACCCGTACCATCAAGAAGGTGTTCATATATACGCCAAGTTGATGACTATGCATCCAGCCAACAACGTCAAATGCATGCCAGGTGAGTTGCATGATGCTCTGGAAATTATTGTGCTTACACCTCTACCTTAGCTATGAATCTGCTCGAGAAGGGAGTGGTGCCCGGCAAAACCAACACTATAGTTGAGTATAGCTCTGGTTCAACAGTCATCTCAATGTCATTGGTTGCCCGAGCGATCTACGGCATACCAGATGTTCGAGCCTTTCTATCCAACAAGACCAGCGACGCCAAGCTCAAGCTAATGCGGTTTTTTGGTCTTAATTTGTAAGATGGTAGTCACGGACCGGTGTGTGACCTCAATGTTGATGAATCTTACCAGGACTCTTTTCGGTGGCCCTTCCCAGCCAGAACCAACTGATGACCGTGGAGGAATCCGCGCAGCTGAGAAGTTGGCTCAACATGCTGAAGACATCATAAATCCAAACCAATACGAAAACGACGATGTGAGACTCTTACACGTCTAAAATTATTATTACTTATCACTGATTCAAATTTCTTTAGAATTGGAAGTCACATATCAGATGGACAGGCCCTCAGATTTTGAAACAGGTAACTATTAAGTCTAGTATTCACAACCGGCTTGTATTGTTTCGAGAATACGACTTGTCTTTGCTCTCTTGCTTCATACTCAACCGCTAATGTCGCGTGAAAATAGCTACCCGAAATCACCCTAATTTGCGCAGGCATGGGAACATCTGGTAAACTTTCCAACGTCCATGTCCATTATGAATGTCGAAGCTAACCTTTGACGACAGGCACAATCACTGGTCTTGGTACATATTTCAAGGCTGCCAAGCCTTCAGTGTTCCGATTAGGGTGAGTGATATTCAGATTAATTCATTGACCAACTAACTTGAACTGACTGAAATAGAGTGGTCACAGCCGCAGGCGATCGAGTTCCCGGCCCACGCTCATATGCCTTGCTCGCTCCTGTAGAGTTCCCTTGGAAAGACGCAACTGATCATATTGAACACGTAGGGTCTTACGACGCCTTCTCACTATCACTAGATCTATGTCGCGAGGGTATTATCTGCGGCCCGTCGTCTGGTTTCAACCTTAAGGGGCTTTTTCAATACATCGAGAAATGCAAGGCGAATGGGTCGTTGAAGAACCTTGCTGGTCCTGATGGGAAAATCCACTGTGTTTTCCTGTGCTGCGATCTACCTTACCAGTACATTGAGGAGTATTATGGCAAGTTAGAAGAGACGCGATTCCCGCCCATAAAGAACCAGGTATGCTGGATCTCAAATCTTGCTCACTGTTTGGCTGAATCCCACTGACTTGCTTTAAGGAACTTACCAAGGTTGACAAGTACCGATACGACGAAGCTTGGGAGCGAAACTGTCTTGATGTGCTCCAAGACTTCTTTGAGGTTCCGAACATGTTCGCCCTGCTACATAGAATTCGGTCTTCCGCCAATGTCTCCCTTGAGGACATTCTCATCCCCAAAACCAATGTCTCCATAATCGACCTCCGTCAGCCTTCGGACTTCCATAGCTATCAAGTACCTGGGTCAACAAACCTGCCAATTGCGCTACCTACAACCGGAAGTCCCTTCTCAGATCCTGCAGTTATGGTAACTGTATGGACACAGTTGGAGGAGACTTTCAGCTCGCACGATGCAAATTTATTACATATACTTCAAGATAAAAGAATCTTGTTGGTATGTTATGATGGTGATACTTCTAGGGTGGCTACAAGCGTGCTAAGGGCAAAGGGGTATACGGCGGACAGCATTAAAGGGGGGTTCTCCAACTTTGCTCTCCTAGACCAAGCTAGTCCGCCAAACGCCAGCCCTTACCTCACAGGGTTGCCTGAAGTGCGACTTGAGGTACCAAGCTCTTGAGGAGATACTCTTTGCTTTTAGTTGTTTATAATATCTAGGATTTTTATCGCTACAATTTATCGTAGATCATGGCTGGTTGCATGAGCTCTTCAGTATGAAGCACAGGATAGAGATGGTTACTATCGCGCTGAAGTGGATCAGAACCCCAAACCCCAACTGAGAAATATATATGCATAGTGTGGACGGCCTCCGGCGCCAACTCTACTATCAATCCACTTCAGTCCTTGAAGACAGTGAATCTACTCCCTTCTCGCCTCTTTCGCTCCTTGATCCAGCCAAGATGAGAAGCTTCTTGCTTTACAGAGGCCTACTTCTAGTTCTACAATTTCAATCGAGCTCCGCTCTCAAGCCCATAGATTGTGTCGCTCAGACTGCTAAGGCTCATATCAATGGCCACCTCGGCACACCTGATTCTGTATGCGAGTTTTTGGGAATCCCGTATGCCTCTCCCCCAACTGGCCAACTTAGGTTTGCATCGCCGGAGAAATTTGACCTCGAAGGGTCCATAGATGCACATCACTATGTATGTTCGCTTCAGCCCTCAATATTCAGTACTCACAAGGCGATAGGGGTTTGACTGTCCGCAAACTTCTTCCAGCACATTCGCGTACCCTAACGCCACATCACAATATCAGCGAATATATGCCAACTTCGTCGATCAGCTCAACAACACGCAGAGCGAGGACTGTCTGACGCTTAATATCTGGTCAAGGGTATACAAGTCCGGGCGTAGGTTGAAGCCGGTGATCGTGTGGATTCACGGGGGCCGCTTCTCTTCTGGTTCGAGCCATACACCGTTCTATCATGGTGGGAACCTCGCTGGTACGCAAGACGTCGTAGTTGTTACGTTCAATTTCCGCATGAACATCTTCGGATTTCCGGGCTCGCCTGAGACAGCACACAACATCGGCTTTCTCGACCAATACCGTGCGGTTGAATGGATCTACGACAACATCGCGGCATTCGGCGGTGACCCCGACCGTATTACCATCATCGGACAGTCATCCGGTGCTGTGGCAGTCAGCAACTGGGCGTATGCCTTCGAAGACAACCCCATCGTTGCAGGGACAATGTCCCATTCGGGCAGCATATTCTCGTTTCCCATTCTCGACGCCAACTTAGCTGCTGCGAACTGGAATCACGTCACCTCAGTACTTGGTTGCGGCACTTCGGACTCGGTCCTTTCGTGCATGCGATCTGAGAATATCTCCTTCCAATCGATACTAAGTGCCGTCAAGACCGTGCCATCAGCACCCGGAAATCCCCCCACCCGCTCGGTGCCCCCATTCCAAGCTACCGTAGACAACACCACCTTCTTCTCAGTATCGGAGTATCTTTCGCGTCTCAGATCAGGCGCATTTGCTCCATTGCCTCATTTCCAGATACACGGGGACCACGAGTCGGGTTTCTACCGGATCTCTGCTTTGGCACAAGGGCAATCACTACCGGAAAGCGACTGGGAAGAATTCGAGCTCGAATCTTTCACATGTGCCACGGCTGCCGAAACATACTGGCGATCTAGAGCGGGCGTGCCTACTTACCGCGCGCGGTACATGGCCGACTGGGAGGATCTGCGGCTCTATGATCCGCCGTCTAGCGGGGCGTACCACGGCGTCGAGGTCAACATGATTACGGGGAACTCTGAATCTGTCAGCGGCATTGTACCTTCATCGCATGAAGCCAAACTCACGCGTATCATGCAAGAAGCCTGGGCAGCTTTTGCGGCTGACCCCGTCCGAGGATTGCGTAAGCTGGGCTGGCCACATTACCAGGCTGATGGAGAGGCGCTCGTTAGGCTGGGGGTTCATACTACACCACTGGTCGACGTTGTATCTTCTACAACGTATGATAATGCATGTCCTGCCCTAAATCTGTCCTTCTGGGATATTTCTATCCCTTCGTAATAAGAAGCGTCTCGCATTCTGATCGTCTAGGCTTTATGAGTTTTGCACCGTTTGACCCTTAACCTTGTACACGTGTTTCCTACGCATTGCAATGGGATTATACTTGACATTTATAAAGCCTCTATTGATATGCGTAGCCAGCATGTAAGAAGTGGTAACGCATGCATAGCCAATTGACTTTTCTGTTTATAAAGTGTTCGATTCATTAGTCTGGTAGACGAGAGCCCATGAAGTCCATACAGCCCCCCCTTTTACTTTCAAAACATGTTATCTGAACCTATCATGTGCCAGTTTATCTTGTTCGCGGTGAATTACTACTCTTAAGCACCAGGACTCGCATTTTGAGTTCTCACTGCCAGCATCATCTCTCCCAGTAGTATCACAACAATAGACTATGAAGAAGCAAGAGACTCGATGCCCAAATTCACCGGCTCACAAGACGGGTTCTGAGGCGCAGCGCCTTCGAACCCCGATACCCACGCAAGCGAGCGATACCAGTAGCCCCCAGTCCACTGGTAGCAGATATGGAAGTTCGAGATATTCCTCGAGGGCTCGGGGATAGGCGCCGTCGAGTTCGAATGAGTGTCATCATACTGCGAGCTCATGTAGAAAAGCCCTGTGTCTGGATCCAAGGAAAGGGGCGTTCCGTCATTCATTCCGGGCGGGATCAGTGCCAGATTGACCTTGAATTGAGGGTTAGTAACTTCTAGCCGGATGCGCTCATAGCTATATTATCTCTAGAGATGCGGATCAAGTCATAATAGAAGATTCTATTCGCATCCACGAACGAATAAAGGAAAGAAAAACAGATGATGGTTCGGCTAAACTCACATTACTCGCCCAGCTTGGATTCAGCTGCAAGAACGAGGGTAGCTTCACCAATTCCCCATCGCTACCTTGGTAGGGGAACAGGTAGCTGATACATCCCGGGTAGGTAAAGGAGTTATCGTACGTGTAGTTATAGTAGAATTCGTACACAGAGCCACTAACGGGGTCCGGGCCGGCGGCGTAGCAGAGACCTTGAGTCGCTGCGCCTGCATGACATCCCCACGCCCACCCTGATGACTTCGTTTAGCATGTTTAGCTCAGAGCGCATGTAACTGTTCTGTTGACAACAGTCGGTAGTGTTCAACTCACCGTCAATATCGTATTCCGTGCCTCTAGCGCTAATCCCGGCAGGCGTCTTCTGAGTGATGCGAAGCCCGAAGGGCCCGACAACTTTGAAGTCGGCAGCCGCGTGCGCGGCTAGGGCTGCGGTTACGGCGATACCCGATTGGATTCTCATGATTATATGAGTATGTAGTAGTGCTTGACTGGTCCTTTGGTAGTGACTGTACGAGAATGGCCTTTGGTCAAGGCAGGAAGCAGACACGGACCTGGGAGAAACCGGAGACACTTATATGTATCCTGGCCATCTGGTTGGATATCTACGTTTCATTGAGGTCGTGAAATCATGCAATTAACCAGCTCGGCGTAGTGTATCGCAGTCGTCTGATGAAAGAAGGAGAGTAACGCATCTGCATTTGGTGGCGAGACTTGTGAATTCTAAAGAGCACGGTATTCCACCATTGCGTGACCACTCGACCCATCTCATTTTCTTCGGGAAATTCGTGCCCCCTTACACCTAGGTGACTTCGTCTAGTCCGTGGGATAATATTCGGGGAGTACTGTGACCCAAATAGACCGAGAACTGGCTATAATCAACCGCAAGCCCAGTTCAAGAGGAATACAATACAACACCGCAAGAATGCTTGATACCTATCGTCTACGACTGCGACGTCATCGTGAAGAGAATGACAAATGTTGTGTCCTCAACGGTACGTCCTACCCTGTAAGACGTAGTATTAGAATCCCTCGAGGTCAATGCTTAAGTCCCTAGAATAATCAGGGCCGGTCCTGAGATGTAGCTTGGAATAAGGTTTTCATGCGTTGAACCATGTGAAGTGAATGGGTTATCGAGTGAGCTGGGTTCGATTCCTAACAATAATATTGGCTTTCTATTATTAGCTCATTTCCCGGCAGTTGCCCAAGTCATGACGATCTGTATTGTTGTGGCAGGACCCGAGTGTACGAGCAAGATACTGTCCCCTCATTATGTCAATCCATTCGGACGAAATAGTGAGACAATGAAAGTGCATTCGTATACTGTGGAACCGATCACTCCACACAGAAATCGTCAAGTTACCAGTAGTGCAATTACGAGCGAACGATATTGTAATGTGCTGTTCATGGAGAGGAATAGGACCATGAACAGGTCATATAAAATGAATATAGGATGTTTTTGCTTGGGTATTTCGAACAACTATCCCAAACAGAGAACGCTATCATGTGAATTACTTAAAAATGTAGTATGTGGTAATAAAAGTAGGTTTTATTGCTCTAGAAACAGACGTGACTAAAGTCATCTCCTACCTAATCTTTGGCAGCATGAATTACACGTTATTCAGTGAAAATCATCCTTCGTGTCCCATAGTCGATGCTACCCTAACGCCCTTACGATGCAATTATAGCCAGGAGTCATATACTCCCGAATTATTTGGAAACCCTTGAAGAATCCAAGACGAGACCCAGTGAATGAATATGGTCGGCCCAACCTCATGCATTTCGGTAGGCATATATCACATCAAGTTTCCCTCACGGCTTAATCCAATATTTTTTCCAAAACAAAGACGTCCTTTCCCTCTTAGTGGGCGAGTCCATCACTGTTCTTACCCAACGTGCTGTTGAGACTCTCATCGTCGTCCTGGGTGTGTTTTATAGGCTGGGCGTCTTCGTCGTCGCTCATTAAACCCTCAAGTTCGAATTCATTTGCGTCGCGAAGCGGAACATTACCACCCAACCGGGGCCCAAGGCGTCCGGTATCCGGCTGTTTTTGGTGAGGGTCGGTGGCATTACGGTCGTAAAGACCAACGAGCATCAGAGTAAACAGGAAAAGAAGGGAGGCTAGTGAGAAGAGGATTAGGATATAAGCGACGTGATCCATCCCAGAGTTCGAGACTAGTTCCATTTGTTCCTCCGTAGCACCCATAAACATGAAGCCAGAGGCAAACAACAGCTGTCACCGTAGAGTTAGATATGGTTATCACGAAGAAGCTGAGATACTCACGAAAACAGGGATGTACTGGAAGCTGTTCGTCTCCCTGCCATCCGCAGACACGCCAGGGCGGTCTCGAAGGACAAATGATATCTCAATAATGCGCGTTGCGCCGGCTGCCATGAGGGTATATCCGTAGACCTTGTGAACCTCGGCACTAACATGCACATGCTGGGGATGACCACCAAAGGCCCAACCGGTAATCAAGATGATGAATCCAGGAATGACGTTTCGTTGAGGGCGCCCATCACGGTCCCTACTGAGCCATATTCCGACCAGTCCAGCACACCACCAAATTATACCCATCGTGGTATGTTGCCAGTCATTCTCAACCCATGCAGTGCCCCAGCGGTGCTCGGTGAAGGTATTGACAATACCCCAAGCGGTAATGACGGCGCTGTCAAAGAACTCTTGAGATCGACCGGTGCGCTTGAGCCATAGCTGTCCAACCAGCAGGAGGATAGTCAACAGGATGCCATAGGCAATGAAAGCGCTTCCCATGATAAAATGCGCCAGGCACTGGCCGATGTGGTCGCCTTGGCAAAAGCCTAGAGCTGTGATACCACCAAAAATCATCTGTGTCCAGGCGAACACAGGCAAGGCCTTGCCAACAATTCCATGCCCGAGCTTCACGACGCGCCTAATCTTGCCATGAATGCCTCTTTCGATGTGTAGTTTAAGGTAGATACCGAAGAGGATTTGCGCGAATAACATGAAAGATATGGGCATAGCGAATTTGGAGTGAACGTTGTTATGACGGAACTCGCGGGCTCCGTGCATGTGGCCGAGGGCGTATCCGAGTATCGCGAGCGCAGTGCCGGCTACCTGTAGGGGAACATGCCAGCGGGATCTCACTATCTATTCGCGTGTGCATTTCGCATTAGAGCCCGAAGCCTTGAACAAGGGACAGGATGTCGTGAATCTTGGTAATTTCCTTACCCCAAGAACCATGCCCACGGGGAAGATAACGCCCCAGGCGGCCATTTGAATGAAGATGTGTATCCATAGCGTCGTGTCCTAGTGTACAGCGAAATGGTCAGATCCCGAGACATCCGCGAGCAACTCATGCAATAAATCCCAACAATTGGCGGGGGAGGACACGTACGATGGGATCGGCCGAGATGGTCTTTCCGTCCTCGATGTGCGACGAGTCGTGATCGTGTGCGGAAGCCATGGGCAAGAAGACGGCAGCGACCAACAAGAGAGCAGAGAGAGACGAAGAGGAAGTTAGAGGCAGAGTCGGAGCCATCGCGGCTCTCCTCGAAGGACGGCTCTCCATCATGATATGGCGATATATGACGATGGGGGCTTGTTTCAGATACACGTCATTCGAGAGAGGGAGTGCGCGTGCGCCCAGGGTCTGCGAAGCTCAACCCTGCAACAAGCCTGTCGCAGAGTTCGCTATCGCAAAGAAAGAAGGGGTAGCAAGGCTTGTCTTGTCGTCCAGTGTCACAGCCGCCTATTCGAGGCTTAGCAAGGGTAAGCGAATGTCTACTGTACGTATAAGTTGCAACGGCAGGCGACTCCTGTCTTAAGGTATTGGCTGGTCGACGAGGAAGCAGTCGAAGTTAAAAAGAGGTAACAAGAAATAGACAGTGAGGCCTTCGCTGGACAGACATAGTAAGCGAGCTATCCGTCCTGTTAGCTTACTTAAACCATCTACACTAGTCTAGACTAGTAGACACCCAATCAACTTGAGCTTATTAGGTATTTATTTAGCGCACCTACAGCTGTACGTAGTATACTACTTAAGTACTTACTAGGTAGGTAAGTAAGTACCGTCCAGAGTTAGTGGATTTCCCGAGTAGCTGGCCACGTTGCCATATTTACCTGTAGAATCCTAGCCCACCTAAAATAGCCATGAGAAACGACTATAATAGCCAGCATCCACTTTGCATCCTTGTATATATATTAGCGATATATTAGTAGTAAGCCACTTATATAATTTATAAAGGCCTTTTGCTTAGAGGTTATATTAGGAAAATATATTTTTTAGCAAAGGCTAGGCATAATATATTATTTTAAGTTATATATATAAAAAAATAATATTTTAGCTAATATAATAATAAGCAAATTTTTATTTATTTAAAAAATAACGCTAACTTTTTTAAAATATTAATATTATTGTTTTTTATTTTTTTATTTTTATTTTTATTGTTTTTAATTATCTGCTTTAAAAAGCGTACAACATTTTTTTTTTTTTGCTAAACTTTAGCTAGCATACTTATTATTTTTATTAAAAACTACTTAATATAAACCTGCTAAGCTTTTAATATAGCTTAAAACTAAGCGCAAAGCTTTTTTATATTTAAAAAGTCTATAAATATAAAAAAGAAAAAAGAAAAAAAAAGCGGCAAAGAAAAAAAAAAAAAAAAAAAAAAAAAAGCAGCAAAAATAAAAGCAAAAGCAAAAAATAATATAATTATATAAATATACTATTAGCTAATATATTTTACTAAAAAATTTAATATTAACTTATAGCTATAACTTTTTTTTTAGTTATTATAAATATAGCTAGCGCACGCCTTTTTATTTTTATTATTAATATATATATTTTATAAATTTTTGCTGCTAGCGCAGCGTAAATATTTTTACTATAAAGCAGCATTAAATATTTGCTATAATATAGCTTTAAAGTTTTTATTTACGCTTAAAGCGCTAAACAAAAAATTAAAGTTGCTTTTATAAGCGCTTTGCTGCTTATATTATAACAGGTAAACAATAAAGCAGTTAAAAAAAAAACAAAAAAAAGCGCTATTAATTATATAATATAATAATAACTTATAATATTATAGCTGCAGTAAACAGCTTTTTATATAATTTTAATAATTATATATTATATAATATTAAATAATTATATTATTTAAATATAAAATAAAATATATATTGCTAGTAATAATAATAATAAAAAGCAAGGCTAAAAATATTATAATAGCAGCAGCAGCAGTAAAAAAATAACAATAATAATAATAAACTAAAAATATTATATAAGTTTACTATTATATTATTATTATTATTTTTACTGCTATTATTATTAATAATAATATTAATATTAATATTAATGCTAATATTAATATTATTTAGCAGAAAAAATAGCAGTAGTTAAAAATAATAGCAAAAATAGCAATAATAAATATATATATTAGCTATTTTTAAAACAATTACCTTTTTAATATATTATAGTATTTTATATAGTTTAATTTTTAAATTAATTATTTTTTTAATATGCTATAATATTTTAAATAGCTTTATTTTTAAAATAATTAATTTTTTATTAAAATCTTTTAATAGCTTAAGCTTTTAAATAATATATTTAATTATTATTAATTTAAAAAATAATTTAAATTATTAGCTTATATATAATATATTTTTTTATTTTTTTAGTTTTTAATTTTATTTTTTTTAATAGCTTTTTATTAAAGCATAAAATAATTATTTTATAGCTTTTATTATTATAATATTTAATAAATTAAAAATAAAATAGTTTTTAATAATAAAACTATAAAAGTTTAATATAGCTTTTTTAATATTAGCAGTATTTTTTGCTAATATAATATAGCTTTTAATAATATTTATTATAATATTATATTATTATTAACTTTTTTTATAATAATTATAAAATTTTAATAGCTTATAATATTTTTAATAATAACTTTTTTTATTTTATAACTAAATAATTTAATAAGCTAAGCAATTATTAAAAGCTTATATATAATACTTTTTTTTTAAAGTTAAAATTTTTTATAAAAAAGTTGCTAACAATTTTTATTTTAAATAAACTATAATTATATATATATTTTATTATTATTAATATATATTTTTATATAAAAACTATTGTTTTAAAGCTATTAATAATATTTTAATTATATTAAAAAGTTATATATAAATAATAAAAAGTTAAAAGTTTAAATATTTATTTTAAGCTATTAATAATAATAAAAGTTTTTTTTTTTTAACTTTTAACTTTTAAATATTTATATTAGCTTATTATTTTTATTATTTATAGCTTTAACTTTTATTTATTAATATAATATATATTAACATAAAATGCTTTTTTAATAATTAAAATTATTTATATAGCTTGCTATATAAACTTTTTTATTAATTAAATAAGCTATTTTAGCAAAATAATATTATTTATATATAGCTATAAAATTTAGCTAGCTTATATTAAATTAAACTATTTTATTATAAAATATTTAAAAGTTTTAAATAGTTTTAAATATATGCTATTATTACTTGCTAACTTTTATTTTATAAATATTTTTTTTATTATTGTTTAGCTTATAAATAACTTTTATTAGTTTTATAATAATTATTTAAATATTTTTAAAGCAATGCTAAATTTTAAAATATAATAATTTTGCTTACAAAAAGCTAATTATATTAAAATTATAATATTTTTTAATATATATATAATATTACTACTTATAATAAAACTAATATTTTTTTTAAACTAATTAATAATAGCGTTTTATTTAAAAAATATAATTTAAAAATCTTTTTAATATTTTTTAAGCTTTTTAATAAATAATATATATATTATATGCTTTTAAAGCATTAAAATATTATTTAAAAAATAATTAATAATAAGCTTGCTATTATAATAATATTATTAAATATATTAAATCTTTTTAAAAATATAAATAAGTTTATTTATATTATTATATTTATTAAAATATATTTTTAACGCAATAATAATTTTTTTAAATATATTTTATATAATATAAATAATATTATAAAATAATAATAAAAATAAAATTAATAAAAGCTTATAACCTTTTAAAAGTTTTTTTTTTTATTTTTGTTTAATGTTGTTTTTAATATTTTTTATAATATGCTATATATATAGCTATTATTACGCTTTTAGCTAAATAATAGCTATTACGTTTTTTTTAAACGTTTAAAAATTAATAATTATTATATAAAGCGCTTATAAAATTTAAAATTGCTAGCAAA
This sequence comes from Xylaria sp. FL1042, assembly GCA_022495085.1. NCBI lineage: Eukaryota > Fungi > Ascomycota > Sordariomycetes > Xylariales > Xylariaceae > Xylaria > Xylaria sp. FL1042. The sequence goes on from MU380327.1 coordinate 65,314, forward strand.
GCTTTTTATAATATTTTAATACTTATTATAATATATATTTTTGCTTATTAAAAATTAATATATATATAACGCTAAAATATATATTAATATTTATAATTTTATTAATTTAAAAAAAAAGCATTTTATATTTATTAACCTTATATATAGCATTAATAATAAAAATATTTAAATAACGCTTTTATATATTTTAAAACTATTTTAATATTTAAACTAAGCTTTTAAATATATTTTTATAAATTAATAATATATTTTATATATTAAAGCAGCTTTAAAATAATATAAAAAAATTAAAAATATTATTAAATGCTTATTTTAAGCTTTTTTAATAAATATATATATAATTATTAATATTTTTAAAAGTAAAAAAATATTACAAGTTTAAAGTTATAAGCTATTAAAATATCTGCTTTATATTTTGCTTTTTTTTTATTTTTTGCTAAATAATTTTTTTATAAGCTAGCGTTATAATATAATATTTAAAATAATTTTATAGGTTATTAAATAATAAATAATTATAGCAGCTTTTTATTACGGACTTATTATATATCCACAGTGAAGTATAAGCGGTACATAAGGTTTTTAATTTAAAAATAACAATAAAACTAATTAGCAGGTGTTTATAAAAAAAGTTTTCTAGTACTTCTACCACTATTTAATAAAAAGGGTAATATAAATAATAGTTAATTAATAAATATATTAATTTAATAAGGGTAGGCCTTATTATAAAATTAATAGCTAAGAAATAAAACTAAGCGAGTAATTAAACATAAGAGATATATTATTATATAAATATTTAAAAAACAATATTTTTTTTTCTTATTATATATAACCTTTACTTTTATATAATTTATATAATTTATATAATTTATACGATCTAGGGCAAATTAATAAGATTTGTTAAATTAACTAAATTATTATATTATATAACTAGTTAAAAAGTCTTTTTTTTTCTGCTTATATAAAGACCTTTCTTTTTTTGGTTAGGCTTTATTAGTTTAACCTGCAGTAGCTTATTTTTTTCGTAATATTATTTTTTTTTTTTTTTTTTTTTGTCTTAAAAAAAAAAAAAGCTTTTTTTTTTTTTGTTTTATAAATTATTTTAACTATACCTTTTTATATTTTAAAATTACAACATGTTTTTAAGCTAAACTAGCGTAAGGCTTATAATAACTACGCTTAGCTTATTTAAAAATATAAATTCTAGGTCTTTTTTTACTTTTGCTGTCTTTTTTTAAATAATATTTGTTTTTATATTAATAAGATCTCTAGTTATTACTATTGCATTTAGTTTTAATACTTTTATAATATATTTTTAGGTTTTATATTATTTTTACTAGATATACTTAAAAAATAAAAGCGCTTATAAAAAAAGCGTAAAAAAATAAAGAATAAGCTTAAAAAACTTAAAAATAAACTTAAAAAAATAAATAATAAATTTAAAAAATTTAATAATAAATTTAAAGCTTTTTAAAATAAATATATTAAATAGTTTAGTAATGTTTATTAAAAGTTAATAACCTTTTATTGCTTGCAAAAGCAAAAAGATTTTTTTAAAAAGTATAGTTTAAAGATTTTATTAAAAGAAAAAAAATTAAATAAAATAAAATATAAAAAAAAAAAACGTGAGATTAATAAAACAATTTAGCAAAAAGAGATTTTTAGAAGTTATTAGCTTAAAGCTATTTTTAAAATAAATTAAGCCGCTTTAAATATATTTTAAAAGGTCGACTCTGCATTTTTAACTTTAATTAATTAAAGTGCTAAAAATAAAATTAATTTATAGCAGCTGCAACAGTTTTTAAATATTTTTTAAGCTTTTAAATATTATTAGTATATAAATATTTTTTTTATTTTATAAAATATTTAAAGCTATTACTATTTTAATAAGAATTTAATATTTTTTTAACTTTATAAATATTTTAGTTATTTTTTACTTTAAGTTATAATTTAAGTTATACGTTTTTAAGAGCTAGTTTAAGTAAAAAAATATAAAAAATAAAGTAAATTTTTATATTTTTTAATAATAATAGTTTATAGTTAATTAAAAAAATAACTTTTTTAATTTTAAAAAAACTAAGCTTTTTAAAATTTAATTTATTGCTTAGTTATTTAGTTTTAATTTATAAAATATTAATAATAATATTTTGTTTTTATTATAGTAAATAAACCTTGTTTTTTTTTTTAAAAGTTGGCTTTTTAATTTATTTTTTATTATAATATTATAATATTTATTATTATAAAAATTAAAAGCATGTTTATAATTTTGCTTATAGCGTTTTAATTTTAATTATAATAATTTTTGCTTTAAGTGCTATAGCTAAAATAATTAATATTTCTGCTAATATTTTTTTTAATTTTTTAATAGTTGCTTATTATTTATATACTGCTTTATAAAAAAATAAACTTATGTTTTTATTAACTAAAATATTATAAATAATTTATGCTATTAGCAGTAGTTTTATTTAATTATTTTATTAATAATTAATATAATTTTATAAATATTATTTTAATATTTAATTAAGCTTTTTAGTTTATTTATTAATTTATAAATAATAAACTATTAAAAACTTAAGTTTAATATTTATTAGCTTAAAAAAACTTATTTTAAATTTAAAAATAAAAAATTTATTTTAATTTAATATAATTTGCTTTAATAAATTATGCTTGTTAAAATAATATTAAATAAAAGTATATATAAGTTGTTTAGCTATCACATTTTTTTTAAATAGTAAAAAATAAGCATATTTTATAAATTTATTAATAATAACTTATATTTTATTATATTATACCCTTATAACTTTATCGGTTAATAAAAGTAAACTTATAATAAAATCTTAAGTAATAATATATTATATTTATTTAAATATTTAAATAAGTTATAATAGCTTATAAAGTTTATATTTAGCTATTTTAGCTTTATTATAAATATTATAACTTTTTATAATAAACTTAATTATATTTTATAGTTTTAAAAAGTTATATTTTTTTTATAGTTGTTAGATTATTTTAGCTACTTTTTAATATTTATATAGTAAATATTTATAAAAATCTTTTATAAATTTATTTTATAAAGCTTTTAGCAGGTAAATCTTATAATTATATATTAATTTATTATTTTTTGCTTTTTTATAATTATATAGTTTTGCTAGCTTTTTAAAATTATAAGCTTATTATAATTATATATTTTTAAAATTTTTAAAAATAGTTTAAATTTTTAAACTTTTATTTTCTTAAGTATATAATACTTAAATATTTTATTTTAAAATTTTAAATCTTTTTTAATTTTGTTAATTAAATATATCTGTTTAAATATTTTTTTTTTTTTTAATATAATATATTTTAAAGTTAAATTTAAAAAGAAAATTTATTTAGTTTTTATATTATTAAATGATTTTTTATATAGTTATAAATTTTATTAAATTTTAATAATTTAAATAAATTTTAATTAATTTAATAGTTTTTATAAAAAATAACTTTTATTTTTTAAAAGCTATAATAATTATAAATAGTTTTTTATTATATATAAAGTATTATAATATAATATTTTATAATGCTTTAAAATAATATATTATAAGGTGTTATTTTTTATTATTTTTAAGCTGTTTTAATATTTTTATAATTATATTATTAAATGCGTTTATTTTTAGTTTTTTTTTTTTTTATAAATTAAATAGCTTAACTATAAAATTAAAAGTAATTTTAAGTTTTAAAGTTTTAAAAGCTTTTTAAGCTTTTTTTAAAATTAAAAAGGTTTTTTTTTTATATTTTTTTTTAATATATTTTATAAAATATTATGCTATATTTTTAAAGTTTTTAATTAATATTTTAATATAATTAAAAAATTTTAATATTTTTTTAATATTTATAATTATAACTAGATTAAAAATTTTTTAATTTTATATTATATTAATTTTTAATTATTAAATTTATATTTATTTAAAAGTAATTATAAATTTTAAAAAATTAATTTTTTAAATATATTAAATATATTTTTTAAAATTAAATTATAGATTTATTTATTAAAAAATCTTTAATATTTAAATTATATACTTTTTATATTTTTTAAATGTTTTAAAATAAATTAAAATATTATTTAAATAAATAAATATAAATTTATTTAAAAATTTTTATAAAATTATTATAATTATATATTAAAAGCTAGCTAATATATTTTATAATTTTTATAATATAATTATATATTTATATAATTAATAGACTTTTATAAAGAGTTAAACTAGTGGTTTTTATAGGTGGCTTAAGGGCCTTGTAAACCACAGTTAATAGCGTAGACTATAGTTAATAGCGTAGGCTATAAGTTATAAAAATATAAGTTATAGCTAAAAGCTATACTTATAAATACTAGCATAGCTAATATTAGCTTAAATAACTTAAAATTTTATATTTTATATTTTACTACCTAATAGTTTTTATTAAAATAATGCTTTATTACGTTTGTTTTATTATAAATATTATATTATATTATATTATTATGTCTTAATTAATTTTATAAGGTTATAAAAATATTTTTTATTTAGCGGTAAATTGCGTGCATTTTATATTAATAGGTTGCAATATTATATATATTATTAACTAAAAAAAAGCAAATATTATATAAGCTAAAACATGTTAAAGCTTTTAGCGTTATTAATTAATCTTTATATTTATATATATTTTTAAATAGTTATTATATTTTTTGCAAAGACTTTAAATAAGCGCTAGCTAAAAACAAGCTTAATAAAGCATTTTTATATTTTAAAAGTGCTATAATTATTAAAGTTATATATAATTTATAGCTTTTATAATATTTTATAAGCGTTATAAATATTTACTATATTTAATTTAACGTAGTTTTTAAATAGTTAGCTTAGTTTTTATTTAAAAAATTAAACGCAGCAGCACATTATTAGTTTAAAACTAAAGTATTTTATTATAATATTATATAGTTTATTATATATTATATAAAAATAGTTTAGTTGGCTTTTATTTATTAGGTTTTTTTTTAAATAAAACTATAGCGTTATTAAATAATAATAAGATAGTAAAAAATAACGCAAAATTTAGTGCTAGGCTTAGCATAATATTTACGCTAAGCACTAAAAGCTACTTTAAACTTAATTTAAACTAAAACTAATTTAAAACTATAAGTGCTAAATTTTTAATATATTTATTAAAGTTAAAAATAAAGATTAAAACAAATAATAATATTATTTAATACTTTATAAAAAGTTATATAAAAAATAAAAAAAATATTTATATATTAGGCCGCTTGTTTTAGTTTTTAAAATAAAAACTTAAAAATATTAACAAAGCAATAAAAAAAAAGTTTAACAAGCTTGCGAACAAGCTGCAAAAGCTAACAATATAATATAAAAAAAGCAAAAAAATAACTTAGCAAAGCGCATTTATAAATTTTAACTAAATGCTACTGCTGCCGCCGCCGCTAGTACTTTTTTTAAGCGGAGCTTATAAAAATCGCTAGCTTATATTTAGCTTATAAAAAAAGCTAGTAATAAAAGGCAGTCTACTGCCGGACTTATTAAAAAGCAATAATAATAATAATAATAATAATAATAATAAAAGTCTATGTTGTTTCCGCGATAGTTACTTATTTTTTTGCGATTAAAATTATATTTTTAAAAAAGTTATACTTAAATTTATATTTATTAATAAAAGCTTTATTAAAATTAAATAAAAAAATATTAGCATGTTTAACTTAAAATAATATAATTTTAACGATTATAAAATAATAGCCGACAAAAAAAATATTATATATATTAATATATATTTTTTTATTAATTATATTAAAGCGCTGCTAAAAAACAAAGACTTTATTAATAACTAAATTATAAAATTGTTTAATTATTTGCTAGCAAGGTTTATATTATTATAATAAAATAATAAAATTATTAATTTATAGTAAAAATTGTTGCGATTAGCAAGTATATAAATATTTATAAAAAGCTTAAAAAAATATTTTAAAATATATATTAAAAAAGCTATAAAAAAGTTTTTAAAAAGACAGCTTATTTTTTATAATATTGCAAAAAACTATAATATAGTTTTATAATATATTTAATATAAATTGCGTTATATTAAAGCTAATTAAACGCTAGCTATAAACAATTTTAATTAAAAAGAAGTTATAAAGAATATTTGCGACTAGTAAAATAAAAAAATTATCGATTATATTAAACTATTAAAAAAGAAAAAGTTATTAGAAAATTATATAAAAAAAATTAAAAAAGCAAGATATAAACTTAAACAAAAGGCTAAATAATGCTATTTTAACGTTAAGCTATAAATAAACTATTTATTAAACTTATAATTATTTACCTGCGCTTAATATAACAACTATTTTAATTATTAGTTTTTGCGTAAATAAAGGCAAAGGCGCTATAATAGTAGCAAATATAATAAAAACAGATATAACAGCAGAAATTATAGTTAAAATAAAAGCCGCAATAATTATAACTAAAATTATAAGCAAAGCTATAATTATAATTGTAATTATAATTAAAACTATAGCTATAACTATAATTAAAACTATAGTTATAATTATAACTATAAAAATAATTGCAAAAAAAATTATAGTTAAAACTATAATTATAATTATTATTAAAACTACAAGCAGTATTAAAACTATAACTATTTTTAAAACCGCGACCGCTATAAAAACTATAACTAAAATTAAGATTGCAACTATTATAAAAATAATAAATATTAAGTATATTTTGCAAGCACGTCTAATAAAAAAAAAAAAAACTCTTTTTTTTTAACTATTAGCAAATTTAAATATTATGTCGGAAATTATTTCTTTTATATTTTTAACGCGTTATTAACTTATTATTAATATTATAACTAATATAAATTATTAGCTACGCTAAAAATATATCTGCGAAAATATTAATTAAAAATTAAGCTAAAAAAAATAGTTAAAATAAATATGCTTTTTTTAGTAAATCTAGTTTAACGCACTTATAAATACTACGCAAAAACCTTTTTGTTGCAAAATATATTATTTTAATATATTTAAGTATATAAAAACATAAAAAGCAGTATTATATGCTAGCCTAAAAATATTTTATAAACAAAAATAAAGTAAAAAATAGTTATAAAACTAAAAAATATACCTAATAATAAAATATTTATTACTAAAGCTTTTAGCGCTAATAAATACAACTATATATATTAATTAAATTATATATACTTATAGATTAACGCTTAAACTACTTTAAAAAAGCCCGATTAAAAAGTATGCGTCGACCTTAAAATAGGACGCATAATAATTAAACATAGTTTTCTTAAGCAAATAAAATATACTATTAAAAAATAAAAAAAGCAGGTTATTATAATCGGTAAGCAGGTTATAACGCTAACTAAATAAGCCTACTTTAAATTTTTTATGCGTAATATAAATAAAAAAAAAAACCTTTACACTTATAAGTTTAAAAAAAAAAACTAAGTTATAAATAATAAGCTTAAGCCTAAAATATTTATTAAAAATAATTTTTTTAAACTATATTAAGCTATAATTAATTATAAAACTAATATTATTACTTATAAAAAACTTAAAGGCTTTATATTAGCGTTTAATATACTAGTGCGCAGTAAAAAATGCGTTTAAAAAATAGTAAATTAAAAAAAAATAACTATATTAAAAAAAAAAAAGGCCTACGTAATAATAAATTATAAACTACTGCCAGCTAATTATAGCTTTTATTTTATAGTTATATATAAAAATATTTTAAATATTTTAATTAATATAAAAACGCTATAAGTTATATTTATATTAAATACTGCTAAAACTTTTATTATAATTTTAAAAAGCACTAAGCTAAGTTAAATACATAAAAATAAAAATAGTAAATGCTATGTTAGCTTATAAAAAAAAATAATAAAAACTTTTATATTTGCTATAATAAGCTTTATAATATTATTAGCTAAAGTAGCTAGGTTTAAATCTTTAAAAATAGCTAACTTGTTTATAATAATAAACGTAAAATTTAATATAACGTCTACTATTAATATATTAGCTACTAATAGCATAACTTAAAACGCTATTAATAAAAAAAAAACAAGTAAAATATTTAATATAACTTTTACGGTAGCGCTATCGCCTAATATAAAAAGGCAAAAAATAAAAAAGTTAAAAATACCAGCTTTTTTAACTTTATTAAAAAATAAAATAATAATAAATATACTTTTTATTAATGCTATATATAATATTATAAAAAACTTAAAAAACATGCTAGCTATTAATTTATATAAACTAATATTAAAAAAGCCTTTTAAAGCAAAGCTTAAAATTGCTAATTTATATATTATATTTAGCATTAAAAAGCTAGGCGACCTGCTTAAATAAATAACTTAAAAAAAAATTTATATTTACTTTAAAAAAGCTTTAAAAGTAGCTAAATTTACTAAAATCATTAAAATATATAAAATATAATATAACTAAAGCAAAGTTAACATTTTAAAAAAAAAATAAATAAAAATTTCTTTAATAAATAATTAGCAAAAAATTAAACTTAACGCTTAACGCTACTTTTTAAGCAAAAAAAATATAAAAGTTTTTAATATTACTTATAACTAACTTTATAAAATAAAATATATAAACTAAATAAATAAGCTAACTTTATTTATATATTTTATTTTTATTACATAAAAAAAAGTTAATAAAATAAACAAAAGCTAAATAGTTATCGACTTATAGCAACTTAACAAGGTTATAATATTAAATAATTATTTTTTGCTATTATAAAACAAAATAATAAGCAGTTTATTAAAAAAGAAATATATTACCTGCGTTAATATAACTAGTTTTTTTTATTAATTTTTTATATATTTAAACTACCGCAATAAATTTATTATTATTAGCCTGCAAAAAATAAAAAAGTTAAATATTGCTTTAATAAAGTTTTATAACTTGCTAAGCTATATTTAACAATTTATAAATAAGCTGTTTTATTTACACACAAAGTTTTATTACTGCTTTATTAACAATATTATTATATACTTAAATAATTTTAAAAACTATATTAAATATTTAAAAACAATTTTTAATTTATTTTAAAGCAAAAATATAGCTATATTTTTTAAAAAGTCTTTTATTAAATATTCTTTTATAAAATTATTAAGGTTTTATATTAACACACTAAAATTAACTAATATAGCTAAATAAATACAAGCTTTTAAAAACTTAGATTTTTTAAAGTTGCTACAGGCGTTAAAAATATATTTAAGCGCTAATAGCTTTTTATATAATCTAATCTTTTACTACGCTAAAATAGCTAAACTAATATAAAAGCGCAAGATTAACTTTTTAGCTTAAAGTTATAAAAAAGGCAAAATAGTTAATAACAACTTAAATAAGCGCAAATATTACGTGCGCACTATTATATATAAGCTTACTTATACTAAAATAATATTATTTAAAGCGCTATAAAACGCTATATATTTAAAATCGGCTTTGTTTTATTATAACCTTAATAAGCTATTGTTTATATAAATTAATAAGTTAAAAAAGCAAAAATTTAAAATAATAATATTTTATATTAAAAAAAGCTTTAAATAGCGACTAAAAAAAACTATTTTTTTAATTTAAATAAAACTAATATTATACTTAAGCAAATCTTTAGCAAAATCTAAAATCTAGTACAGCTTTTTTAAGCTAAAAATAGCATACCTAATATAAGCTTTAAAAAAGCTTTATATAATAGTATATTTTAATAAGCGCCTAGTAATAATCTTAACCGATTACTTAAATATTAAAAGCATAATAAATAAAACCATACTAAATACTATTATAATAAATCGCGCTAATTTTAAGCTAATTAACTCCTTAATATATTTTTTATAATATAATTATTAAATATATTATTTTTTTAGTCGGCTAAACTATATGCTTAATATATTTAGCCGGCTAAAAACTATATAAAACATTATAATAAAAAATAAACTAAAAAAAAAAAACAAACTAATAGTATTAAATTTAATTTAAAATATAATCGAATATATTAGCGAAACTATTATAAGCAATAAATAAAAAAAAGACTTTAAGCTAAAATATTAAATAAACCTAAAATATAAAAAAATTTTAAATAAACTATATATTAAAAAGTAATAAAAAGTAATTAATAAAAACATTAAAATTTTTTTTAAAGCTAGATATTTTTTTTATATTTAAAATAAACTTATTTATAATATATATATAAAAGTGCAACAACTATACATGCTACACGCAATAATTTATTAAGTAATTAAATTTATATATAATAAAAAAAATTATACTAAATTTATATAAATAATAAAAAACCTTGAAAAATACTTAATTTATAAAAAATCCGCGCTAATAAAAAAGTATATAAAGTGCTGCCTATTATATAAGCTTAACTATATAAACCAGCAGAAACTAATAAGTAGCCTGCGCTTAATTTAACTTAAAAAAGCACTTTTTATGCAAATAATTACTATTAATTTTATAATAGCTTTGCTAAAAGTAGCTTTAGCAAGCACTTTATAGCAGCTAAAAAGCAAGCTATGCTATAAAAGCTATAACTATATACTTATTATATTATATTATATATTTAAGCAAACGTTGTTTATTTTTAAGAATTTACAATACTTAATAAAAGACTAAAGAAATATATTTAATAAATAATTAATATTATATAACTAAGATATTTTTTATGCTATTATATTAAATAAAAATAAAAAATTTACTTTTAATTTATAAAAAAATATATAAAAAGTATTAAAAATTAAGCTGTTAATAATAACAGCATATTATTTATAAGAAAATAAATTATTAAAAAAAAAGAATTAAATAATAAAAATAGCTGTTTATTATTATTATTTTTTTAAACTTAAGTTAAATTAAATATAATTAATACCAAGTTTATAATAAAACTTAAACTTTATGTTTTTATAAACTATATAATTTATACTACATAAATAACTATTTAAATTTAAACTGCCTAAACTTTTAAATATAATTATTAAATAAAAAAATAAGCATATTTTTAAAAAAATATAAAGTTTTTAAAATTACCTATAATAAAACGCTAAGCTAATAATAAACTTTATAGCCGCTTAAGCTAAAAAACTTTTTAATTGCAGCTATTAAGCGCTAAAGTTTAAGCTAGAAAATAAAGTTTTTTTTTAGCTGCATAATAGTTATTATTTGCCTAGCAAGCTACTAAAGAAATTTTTTTAACAAAAAGCAAAACTTTAAACTATTAAGCGCAAAATCGAAAACTTGGCATATAAATTAAACTTTTTTAAATATTATCGGATTTATCTAATAATATTTATTGCTTAGCTGCAATTAATAAAAAACAAAAATAATTTGTTTTAGCAAATAATCTTTTTGCTAAAGCTAGTAAAAGCCGACCGAAGTTTTAACAACAAAGGCGACAGCAATATATATAAAATAAAAATTATTTTATAGCACTAGCTAAACTAAAAAAAAAACAAGTATAATTATTTAGCTAAATAAAAAGGTTAAAGATATTAATATAATTAATAGCTAACTATAAAAAAGCTACGCTACTTAAAAAAATTAATTAAGAATTATTAAAAAAAAAATAAAGAACAGCTTAATAATTAACCTTTTTGCGCAAATGTTGCAGTTTAGCCGCTAAAAAAAAAACGACTATGCAAAGCAGCCAAGTTTATAAAAAAAAGCAATAAACTTATAGCAAATAGTAAAAACATAACTAATTTTTCTTAAAAACAAAAAAAGCTATATAAAGCAGTTAAATTTGCTTTAAAAACAAGCGATATATTTAAGCTTATTTAAAGTAATACTACGCTAAATGCTATAAAATTATTATTAAGCGGCCTAGGAAAGACTATTAAAAATATAAACAGCAAAACAAGTTAAAAGCGTTTAATAACGTTATTAAGTGCTGCTATATTATTTATAAATAAATAATAATCTAGAAAAAGTAATAGGTTAAAGTTAAAAAATGCTGCTTAAATAAGCAACGCTTAAAAAAATAAAGCTATAAAAAAGACTAATCCAAAGAATATAGTTTAAAAAAGCACTGTTTAAAAAAACAATAAAAATAAGAATATAAAAGTAGCTATTAAAAAAAATAGTGCTAAAAACATAAAAAAAAATAAAGAAAAAAGCGTTAATATATAATAGCTACTGCTAAGGTTAGCAGGTTTTTTTTAAGTGGCTAGCATTTTAATAAACTTTTATAAAAAGTTAAACTAGTAGTTTTTATAGGTGGCCTAAGGGCTTTATAGACCATAGTTAATAGCGTGGACTATAGTTAATAGCGTGGGCTATAAGTTATAAAGGTATAAGTTATAGCCGAGGGCTATACCTATAAATACTAGTATAGCTAATATTAGCTTAAATAACTTAAAATTTTACATCTTATATTTTATTACTTAATAGTTTTTATTAATAATTTATATATTATTTATATTATAGTTTTTTATTTTTTTTTTTAATTATTTTAATAGCATAATATTTATTTAAAATATTAAATATTATAAATTATTTTATTTAATTAATATTTTTTTTTATAGTTATTATTAAAATAAAAAAATATTTATTTAAAATAATAATTATATTTAATAGTTAATAATTAATTATTATTTATTATATTAGTTTTTTATTATTATTAATTTATTATTTACTGTTTTTTATTTTTAATATTAATATTATAAAATATTTAGCAAATAACTAAAATTTTTTAAAAAATTTTTTTGCTAAGTTTTTTTAAATATATTTTTATAAAATATTAATTTTATTTAAACTTATATAATATATTTAATAAAGTTTTAGTTAATATTTTTTTTTAATAAAAATATAATAGTTTTATAAACTATACTTAAAAAGTTTTTTTTTTTTTTTTTTTAAAATAATTTTTAAAACTTATAATATATTTTAAATATATTATTTAAAACTTCTTTTATAATTTTTTTAATTTTTTTGCTTTACTTTTTACTTTTTTAACTAATAGTTTTTTTTTTTTATTTAATTAAAAAATTATTAGTTTTTAACTATAAAATCTTTAAAATAATATTATAATTAAAAATATCGGCAATATTTAATATAATTTATTTTTTATATTTTTATATAAATATATTAAAAGGTTTAGTTTTTTT
>MU380328.1:0-78364 GCA_022495085.1 Xylaria sp. FL1042
AGCTTAAAAAAAATATAACTTTTTAGTAAATATAATAAAAATAATTTATATTTAGCTTATAATAATAATAGTTATTTAATAAAAAGTTTTTAATATATAAGTAAAATAATATTAAAAAAAAATTATAAAAGGCTATAAAAAATAATTAAATAATTATTGCGATAAAATAATTAAAAAAAAGCGAATTTAATAAATTTAGCAAAAAAAAAGCAAAAATAGCAAATTTAATAAATTTAGCAAAAAAAAAGCAAAAATAGCGTTTTTAAGCTAATTTAGTTAAAAATATTAAAACGTTAATAGTTAATAATTATAATAATTATTTAAAAAAAAAAATGGTTATAGTTTTAACTATTAAATAAAAATATTTTAAGCATAAGTTTTAAGGTATAAGTACTTTATACTACCGTTTATATAAGTAAATATATAAAAAATAAAAGGTAGCTTATATTTTAAGGATAAACAAGCAATATTTACAACTAGTATAAATCTTTGACTAAAGCGTAGTAATTACCTTAGCCAAGGCTCTGTACTAAGTGGATACGAAGCAGAAAGCACACATGTAGGTAATGTACTCAAGTACCTATATGTATACAGGATTTACTCGCCTAACCAGGTGACTACAACAGAGGCTGCAGTGACCAGCGACTCCCCTGCAGGTGCCCTGGGGAAACGTCGGACCGCTAGGTAGCGGTCTGCTGCAGGGGGCCAATGTCCCGAAATTTACAAGGACCCCTTTCGGGCCAATCCCGTGAGATTACACCAAGGGATGGCTGCAGGTGGTTGCAGCTATGCTGTCTTAATCTTTCTTTAATGCTGAATCTAATACCCAAAACATATGTCACTGTCGAACATGTCCATACCATTTATGAACCATCACCCGCTGCTGCTCTCTTCCTTGCGTCCATCTCACAACTACGCCTGTTTGGAGCTTCCCCACGCTTAGAAGAGCGACTAATACCACCAAGCATCGCAAACCCGGACTAGGTATCTTCAACCTGCCACGCGCCCCGGCTATAAGTCGCCAGGACGCGTACCAGATATCGAGGAACAGCCTACCTAGCTCTTCTAAGTCTGTTCTTACTCCGGCTTACGTCTGAGAACTATTCCTCGATCTACAAATGCTCCCCTTCGGCCGATATCGACAATGACAGCCAACTCGAATCGGTTTTCCACTTACACAAGTACTTCAGTCGGTACAGGCTCGGAGGATAAGAAAGATGACCAGAAGAAAGACATGTGGAGCTCTATGCTCGATTCTGTCGCCAGCGGCAAGAGGTTACCCGAGAAGAACATGCTAGTATTGGGTGCGCAATAGCCTCCCCAACTCAACCGTCTCCAATGAGGCTGACGAGGTAAAACAGGCGGCTCGGTCGATTCCCAACGCGAGTTTCTCGAGGCCCTATCGAGCAGCGGCCAACGAAGGAATATCGACCGCCAAAACAGTCTACCGCCGATAGCAAACAACTTTGCTCTAGGGTACACATACTACGATGTACTGGACGCTGACCAAGAAGGTCAGTCAAGCAGGCTCTTTTCGGCCACGACCACACTGACTTAGTGAAAGATATACTGGCTCGGGTCTCGCTCTACCTCCTCAGCAGCCCGGCCCCATCATTCGCATCCCTCGTTAAGCCGCTTTTAACCCCTCAATCGATACCGAATACCCTTATCGTAGTACTGTTGGACTGGTCACAACCGTGGTCATGGATGCGCCAACTGCGTGAGTGGCTTATGTTATTACGGAACGTTCTTTTTTCTCTCAGCCCTGAATGTAAAGACGCGATGGAGGAGGTTATATCTAGCTGGCGTGAACGAGGACGAACTGGCGGGTCTGTCAATCTGGACGGCACAGGTGCGGTCGCCACCGAGGGAGACATCTCGTTGCCTCTGGGGCCTGGGGAATGGGAGGATGCCCTCGGCCTGCCTCTTTGTGTGGTCTGTCAGAATGTGAGGAGCTGATCACCCTATCTTGATTTTGTGATACTGACGCATGATTCAAGTCAGAAAAGATAGACTACCTGGAAAAGACTCAGGGTTGGAAGGAAGAAAGATTTGACTTGGTTCTTCAATATTTAAGAACGGCTCTTTTACGGCGTAAGAAAGAACAATTCTCAAGCATACAATTTAACCCGCTAACATTAATTTAGATGGTGCTTCACTTATATATACAGCACCGACGATGGACACGCCACTACAAAGTCTTGTCCATGCAAGTCTGGGCATACATTCATTACTCAAGCGAGCACCCCTAAAACACAACGTCATTGACCGAGATAAGATAGTCGTCCCACCAAACTGGGATTCATGGGGGAAAATCAGAGTACTGCGTGATGGATTCGATGTCGAAAGTATCAGTGAAGGTTGGTCCATAGACATTAACCAACCTTCCCCTAGCAGCAAGTCTCTGGCAACAAACGGTGTAGGGGAGGGCGAGGTGTTTGAGACTGCTCATGACCTTGAACCTGACGGGTCTGCGGTTGCCATGTACGAGGAGCAAGTGCAAGATACGAGCCTTGACGCATTACAACTAGCACAAGGAAACAAAGACACAAACAAGCTCGAGGTTCCATCTGTTGACACGCAAGCGTTCCTTGGCAACCAGCTAGGACGCTTGGAACAGCAGAAGAAGGATGACGAGAAGACGAGCAAAGAGAACTCATTCGCGCAGGTCGCGACGGACGACATAATCAGTGATCACATTGGGCCAGTGCAGTTCAACATGGGTGGTATCCAGGTTGACGCTGACGACATGGTGCAGCGGCTTAAGGTGAGTGTCTCTTTCGCTTCATTTGTCGATGCACGAAAATGTGCTGATGTCATATTAGGACCGACAAGCTTATGGACAGTCACCGGAACCACTCGCATTAGACGACGACACCGAGGCCGAACCAGCACCTCAGGTAGATACAGATACGCTAGCCAAATTCTTTGGCAATCTCATGAATAGGAAACCAGCATCTGGAGGAGCCCTTGGCAAGACGTAGCGAGTCTCATACTTAGAACAGGTGTATCGAAAATAGTCTCTGGGCAACGCGGTTTTAATAAGAAAAGGCACCTTTCCAAACCTGAGGGCTGTACACGATACAGCTTAAATCGAGACCGATGGAAAGGCTTTATCAGAAGGGGCGTGAGAGTACGCTCGGGCAAGCTTGATGAAAGGTCTCTGGACCGTAAGAGTAAGGATGAGTTTCTGCGGCGCCTATGTCGACTATATCAACGGAATCTTGGACGGCACATGGCAGTTTTGCGCAAGTAGAGGAATGGCGAAATCCAGCAACACCACCCAAGATACAGCATACTCTCTAGTATTTGGAGTTTTTGGTGGAGCATTATGTAAGAAGCTCTGTATTATGGCTAAGTGTGTGGAATAGATACCCCGAAACTGATTAGAGTGGAAGATATGTCTCAGCATCCAGTTTCATGCGCTCCAGCCTACCTACCAACTAAGAAACCAAGTTGCTCCCGTTTAAGTACATATATATATACCTTACCTCACATACTTAGTATACCACCTATAATCTACCTCGTTACAATGTGGCCCAACCGGCTGGTTTCCTGGTTTCTGCCCTGGTTTCTGCCCTGGTCTGCCAGTTGGGTACCGCATATAGATACCTAAGAGAGGTAGTCGGTCCCGAGGGCAGCATCAAGAAGTAGGTTAGTAGGTATCAAGGGTACTTCAGGGTGTGGGTACCGGTAGCGGGGGAAGTGCATATGTAGGCGAGAATGTGGGTGGGTAAGGTAGGGGTAACAGTTATCGCGGGGTAGATAATCGGTAGGCACGTCCGAATCAACCTGCAGCAGCAGTAACATACTGAGTCGTAGGTATTGTCTAGACCATCTAGACTGGTTCACATCCTTCCCCATCTACTGTAACTAAGTAGGTAGGCAGAGCCGCATTTCATGACCGCCTTTCCGGCCCTCTCACAACAATCTTCGCCTACAAAATTTTAAGAGTCGGCCTCAGCCGTCATTATTATAAAGCGTGCTCGGCAAAATCAGCAGAACCAGTCTTGTCTGGGCATGCTTGTTAATTTTGGTTCTATCGATATTGTCATGAACGGAATCATTCACACTAGAACACCAAGATCACCGAGATGATGTCTGCACAGCTACAACAGCCGTCTGACCCAGCAGCTTCTACCCCGGCAGCCCAGGCTTCGGCTGTTGCGGAGCCACATGCACATGGCTCTTTCAAAGGCGCTGCTGCTGCGCCGCTTGTGAACCGTGTCGCACAGAGCACGAGTCCCTACGTGCGGGCGCGCGCCAACAGCCCTGTAGCTTGGCAGCTCCTGGATGATGAAGCCGTGAACCGTGCCCGGTCTGAGAACAAGCTCATCTTTCTCAGTATAGGCTTCCTCGCATCTCACCGTAAGCTCAGTGCCATCACTCGTCCTCACTCGTCCTCACTCGTCTTGGGTCGAATTCTTGCTGACGCCCGCTTCCTAGACTGTCACCTGGCTCACCTCGAGTCCTTCTCCGATCCGACTCTTGCCACACTTCTTAATACAGAGTTTATACCTATTGTCATCGATCGCGAAGAATATCCCAACTATGACTACATATATATGAACTACAATGAGTCTCTCAATAGTGTCGGGGGCTGGCCACTGAACGTCTTCCTCACGCCCAATCTCGAACCCGTCTTCAGTGGCACATACTGGGCACCACCCGGCGCCACAAGTGATACCACTTCGAGCGCAGACGAGACGGATGGTGCCGGTAGGCCACTAGACTGGCTCACCGTCGTTCGAAAGGTGCATTCTTCCTGGAAGGACGAGGAGTCGCGTGTTCGGGAAGAAGCTCGACAGAACTGCATCGATCTAGCACAGGTCGTGAGTGAAGGCATGGTCGACCACCCATTAGATACCCAACCAGTACAACAAGACATATCTGCTTTCGACTACACCCAAGACCTAGACGGCGAGCTTGACTTGGAACAGATCGAGGAGGCTTTCGCACGAATCACTCGGACGTTCGACTACCCATTCGGTGGATTTGGCCACCAAGACAAATTTCTCACGCCGTCGAAACTCTCACTCATGCTTAGGGCCACCCACTTTCCAACTGAAGTTCAGGATGTCGCTGGTCCTAAAGACTGCACTTTCATTAGTGACTCCGCCCTTCATACCTTACGCCGTATCGTCCACGGCGCTGTTCACGACCATGTTGGTGGCGGCTTTCACCGTCATTCAGTCACGAGGGATTGGTCTTTGCCGTCATTTGAAAAAATGCTCATCGACAATGCCCTGCTTCTAGGGGTGTTCCTAGATGCATGGCTTCTTGCGGGTGGAGATCCCGAGGAAGAACTTGCAGAAACAGTCAAAGAACTGGCTGATTACATCACAAGTGAAACCATCATGTCTAGCGAAGGTGGCTTTTTCACGAGTGAGGCAGCAGACTCTTATAATAAAAGAGGCGACCCAGCTATGCGTAATGGCGCCTTCTACCTGTGGACAAGAAAGGAATTTGACACAGCCGTCGGTGACGAAATTGAGGCCGAAGTTGCTGCGGCATATTGGGATGTTCAGGCAGACGGGAACGTCGATTCAGTGCATGATCCACTTGACGAATTCCTTAATCAGAACGTTCTGCGCATTGCCAAAACGCATGCTAGGCTCAGTAAGCAGCTAGGCGTCTCGGCTGATGAAGTAAAGAAGCGCATTGCATCCGCTCGTGAGAGGCTACGTGTTTACCGTGAGAAGGAGCGTGTCCGCCCAGTTGTCGATACGAAAATTGTGACAGCTTACAACGGCATGGCTATTGCCGCGTTATCTCGAGCTAGTGCTGTTCTACACGACCAAGACCCTGAACGAGCAGCTAAATATTTGGCGGCTGCAGAAAATGCAGCACGATTTATCAAAACACAATTATGGAATAGCAGCCAAAAACTGCTCTTCCGAGTATATTGCGATGGCCGCGTCGGCATTCGTGGTTTTGCGGAAGATTATGCGTACCTAATAGAAGGACTTTTAGAACTGTACGAAGCTACCGCCGATGAGTCGTGGCTCGAATGGGCCGATGAATTGCAGTCAGTCCAGATAGCCCAATTCTATGATGACGCACCGTCCACGTTGACAAACACAAACACAAGATGCGGGGGCTTCTACTCAAGTACCGTTGATGCACCCCATACTATTCTCCGAGTGAAAGAAGGTATAGACGGTTCACAGCCTTCTGTGAACTCGGTCTCTGTTTCCAACTTATTCAGGCTCGGATCGTTGCTTAATGATAAGAAATACACCTACCTGGCAAAGGCAAGTGTCAATGCTTTTAGCGTCGAAATATTGGAACATCCGAATCTCTTTCCGGGGTTGCTATGTGGCATTATACCATGGCGGTTAGGAGGTCGTCACTGGATCTCTGTGGGCGAGAATAATGCAGCCAAATCGCTTTTCCATAAAGCCCCTCGCGCTGCCCTATCCACGCTTCGGTACCATGACCCGCTCAACATCGATTCTTGGCTCAGGAAACGAGATCCAGGTCCGAAGCTACAGGAACAAGGGATCTATACACAAGACAGCGAGAACCAGAGAGCATATCGGAAAATTAACACCATGGATACCCCATGGATTCGAAATCCAACGGCGACTGTTGAGGTCACTGTCACTGAGCCTAGTGATAATGCCTCAGCTCCCGCAATACTCAGTTCTTGAGAGGATACCATTCATGTAGAGCTTGGTAAACTTTTCTTATTACCCTATCTAATGGTTGGACACTTATGAGGATGGAATGCTTGAAAAGATTCAGGTATATATTGACAAATCATGGCATGAATAATGTGCATAGACGTGCGAGTAGGGTCCGTTCTTTTGGGGGTATAGCCGATGGACAATAGGGATACATACCATCGACTTTGCGGTCGCCATAGCTTGATCCTGACAACTCGTTAGAATAAACCCGTTAAGAAACCTTCTCTTCAAATTTCTAGAAGATGTGAGATCCATAAAATCTATATCAGATGGGCTGGCTCCTTGTATTTATCTCGGCATGGTATGGATCCAGTAACCGTGCTCCTTCCACGACTTACACAGTCGAATCGCATCACAAATTAATCATAAAGTATTTCCTGTGTGACCGAAAATTTTATAATTTACTGCCGTTACATACTTGTGCTAAATCTACAAACTCTCATTCTAACCCTAGCAAGACAAGAATAACAGATGCTAAATAATACAGTCTGCGACCGCTGCAATTGTTGCTATATGCCCTCCGTTGAAGCCCCTGTCTTCTTCCCAAGGCCGGATTCATATTGGGCGAGAGGGGGCTGGGACGGGGAAAGAAGGGGGAGGAGGATAAGAAATATGGGAAATTGGAAGTTTGAGAATAGAAATTTAGATGAAAGGAGAAAAATAAAGATTGACATCTGGAATCTGCGTCGTTGGAAGAACGGAGGTTGTGCTTGGATGGTTGATACACGGAAAACCACGCGCGAATGCGCACGCAGAGATAGAGCGAGTGAGCGAAACATTCAACGCTTAACCAATGAACGCCGCATAGTCGTCGCAAACGTCGTCGCCGGTGGTGGTGGTGGTGGGGGTGGGGGTGACGGTAACGAGAGGGCAGGACGGACGATGGCGGCGGCGGCAGACGGAAAGATGGCCACTTGGTCCAGCCCGATGGTGTTTCCGGAGGCATCGTCGAGCTGGTAGCTAAAGGAGAGCTGGAGAAGGCGATCGACGGCTACGTAATCCACCACGATACGCCTCCATTCTCCTCCTCCTCCTGCCCCCCCTACTCCTACTCCTACACCTTGCGCATTCTTTACTTCAACTTCATCCACGTTCCCTCCCTTCATCATCCCCTTATTCCTCCCCCATCCAATCACATCCCGGGAGCGGTTACCAACGTCATCAAGGTGCATATTGGGGGTATTGGGGGTATTAGGGAGGGTACTGTTCGTATCGTTGCGCCCCGGCCCATACGTCAGGGCGCTGACGACGAGCAGCTGCGCGTCGTTCGCGGAGAGGACCACCCGCGCCGCGTTGCGCGCGCCGAAGCGCACGGAGAAGGTGATTCGCAGCGCGGCCCCCGGACGGCTGAAGACGAGGTCGGATCGCAGACGCAGGTTCTCGCGGAGATGGGCCGTCTGCGGGTTCGTGGTCATGGTTACCTGGAAGGAGGTGCAGCTCCCGTTTGCACCGCCGCCGCTGTCGCCGCCGCCGCCACCAACGATGCCGTCGGTGGTTACGAGGGCGTAGTCTGTGCTGAAGAGATCGACTAGGTCTAGACTCCACGGCGATAGACCCGTTTCGAAGTCCCCGTTGTCCAGGATGCCGGTGTCGATTGCGGTGGGGATGCATGTGGTGCTTGCGGTTGGGTAGGGGTTTGTGGGTGGGAATGTGGGAGATGTCGATGTTGATGTTGTTGTGTTGGGTAATGGGGAGGTGGAGGGGAATGTAGGTGTGGGTGTTCCGGATCCTGTGTTACTGGTCAACGTCCCTGTGGAAGAGGAAGATGTCGGTGTTGGTAGTGGTGATGATGATATTGGTGGACTACTGGTGTCACTCCCACCGCTGCTTTTGCTCGTCCCGGTCCCGGTCCCATGTGATGGGGAGTTAGAGGAGGCTGATGATGATACCGAACCAGTCGTAACTCCTGACAAAGATGAAGATACACTGCCCGTCGCCATCGAGCTGACCATTGAACTAACTGACGTTGTAGAGTTGGAAAAGAACGTGCTCGAGGAGGATATCTGCGTCCCACTCGGTGATATAGATGTCACAGAGCCGGAAGAAGCGCTTGTTAAGCCAGAGGAGCTACTGGTAGATGCGCCGTTAGTGTTCGTCGTCGTTGATGTCCACGTGGGGTTTATCTCCGATGTTGAACCAGTAGATGTTCCCGTAGCTGAGCTTGGTTGAGAGTTCGTCGGCGTTGACGAGCCACTCGGAGCAGAAGGGGTACCTAAACCAGAGGAGAGGGTGTTGGTACTGCTCTGCGACGTATTGGTGGAAGTGAAAGATGACGTGACCGATCCCGACCCTGAGCTAGTACTAGATACATCAGTCGATGACATTCCTGTCATAGAAGATACCATGCTCGTCGTAGTGATTTTCCCGGAGGCACCTGATGTTGAGCTAGAAATAGCCATCGTCGTGCTCGAGTTCGATGGAAACACTGAGGTCACTGTCCCACCGCTTGTGGTTGACGTATCAGTGTTTGTAGCACTTCCATTCATGGAGGTTTGAATTATGGATATGGTCGTTGTGATAGTAGACGAGGTTGTGCCCGTATTAGTCACGGTTGTAGAGCTTAGTGTGTTGGAAGATGTATCACTTCCAGTCGTCGATGTTGAGTTGGTCCTGCTACTTCCACTTGGGCTTGGGCTGACTTGGGAAGATGATGTAGTAGATAATGTTTCCGCGGTGCTCGAGTTGGCGCTACCTGCTGAACTACTAGTAGTAGAGGTGCTTGCGCTGGTTGAAATGTCCGACGAGCCACTACCGTTGGTCGAGATAGGGGTAGTTGAGTTGGGCGAGCTATCACTCACGCTACTAGAAATTCCAGTTGATATCGACGGTGTTGTGCCAGTTGTGCTCTCCGAAGGAACCGAGAATGTGCCAGAGATTGTTATCGTCGTGGCATCTGAGGCGGTCCAGCTGGAAGCATTAGGTGCACCGCTCGGGGAGGAAACAGTTAACCCAGTCGCGGTATTTGCGCTAGAGTCCGATAGTCCTGATGAAGTCATTGTAGTTGTGACCCCATTGGTTATGGAAGGAGTATTTGAGACAGTAAGTAGCGTTGTAGCAGAATCTGTCTGTGAAGGCATAGCAGATGACCCGGAGGAGTTCCCGGAAATAGGAGTCTGCGTTGTCAAGAAGATGGTTGAAGTCGTCTCCGAGACTAGAGTCGTGGTGCTACCGGAGATGGAAGCAACGGACGTTGAATTGCTAGATCCCGTGCTGGTACTGCTGACCATAGATCCAGAAAGGGAGTTAGAAGGCATAGACCCGCCGGAGAGACTCGTAGATATCGTGAAGCTGCTGCTCGGAGTAAATCCCGGATAGGACGGGGCTCCTGAACAAGCAGTGGTCGAAGAAGACGAGCAATCCGAAGCAATTGGCGGCGATGGGCAATCTACGGGACATCGACAGGCCGTAATGTAAGGCGACTTGTTGGCATTGCCGCATGCTGCTGTGGCCTGCGGCGGGTAGTTAGTTGCTCCATATGCTCCCACGGTTGAGCAGTATTCCATAGCCTCCTCTAGGGCGGTAGGATTGTCACATGGAAACAAGGCATTGTAACAGCTTAATCCGAACAGAGCATTAGCTTCATTCAACACGTGGAGTAAAGGAAGGGAAGTGAACCACAGGAGCCGATCAACTCAGAAACATACTTAGGGTCTACTCCATCACATTGGGCTCTCGCACCAACAGCGAACGTAAGGAGCAAAAATGTGCCCCAGCTTCTGACCCCGACAAGAGGTAGTGACCCAGGCATGATCACAAATCGCGTTGTCCACCGTGGCAGATATGTATGTATGGAGGTGTGAAGTAGGTCCCCTAAAAGGGACGAAAACAGCGAGTGATAGGACACGTTCAAATACAACGGTCTGGAGTGACCTCTCTGAATAGTATTGGAGATCGGGTTACTATCTTGCTACTTATACATAATGAGCATGTCATGGAGCAACATGATCTTCCCCCCTTTACGTCGCTTTGCCATGAATCGACATCCTACGCAAGCCGAATTGTGATTCAGATGCATATACCATGCTGACCTCTCGTGACACCGTAGGAATAAACTTGAAATCAGGTATGACGAGTCAATCAATAAACAATCTGGGTTTATACCCGGCAGTACAATTTGTTGATGGACAACGAGGGTCTCAGAGTCAATTTCCTCTCAGCAGTAGGTCGAATTTCCCTCCTTGCTTATATGACTTAGGATGAGACTATCATGCATATGTGCTGATGAAGAAGGTTATTTATTGAGACCCCGTCACATGCTGCACGACCGTTTTGTGTTAGATATTATGTTTTATGAGATCACGCATACAGGGTCCTTCTAAGCTTACATGCAAGATTTTATGTTTCGAAGGATATATGTATTGGGGACTATGGTCCCTGATACCACGGCACGCTGTGCGAGGCAGCCGTCCCGAAGCGGAAAGAAACCGACTCTACCGAGACACAAATGTGTTAAAGGAAAGCTGTATGCCTATTTCGGCAGCTAGATAGCAATTAATGACTTCGTGGACTACGATGTAGATCTGCATCTTAAAGCGGTCGAACGAGGCTCAGCCCGGGGGACCAGGGCTGTAGATAGCTGATGTCTCTCGTGATACCGAGACATCACCAACGTACTACTCACCCCTGACTATGATTCGCCACGGGCTTCGATAGGTATACCGAAGAGAAAAGAATTCCACAATCTAGAATTATACCTCACTATGTTGAAAAGGGGATCGATAGTATTGTGTATCTTACCTAGAGATGGATTCTATATGGGCTTGATATATCTGGCCTGGTTTCTAAAATTTTTGCAAAAGTTGCCGGCAAGAAATGATACACCATTCCTCCCCACACGTGAATCACGGCTCTGTGTTACTGGCTGCCTGAATCGCAATGGGGAATTAATGTATCTCCTTCCGAATCCAGTTGAATCGCCGGTAAATCTCGAGTGATCTAGGTGGGTGATAGAGAAACATTGAAGCGTATGTCATACGTTCCAAATGTTCTGACTTAGACAACAATAACCGTCGAGATAATAAGCATATCGTGATGATCATTCATTATAGAATCAGCTAGCAACATGAAAAGAATAACACAACAGCTCCTAATATCACGCATCAAGCTTGCGACGCCCCAAAAACATATAACATCGAGAGAAGAAGAGTCGACAAATAGGTCATTGTATTAATATACTACTAATGATGTATAATTATATCGTCAAGCCCCTTTTAAACTAAACCAAGTATTCTATTCTGCTTGGTCCACCACCCTCTCTCTATTGAAACCTTCCCATTTCCAAATCTTGACTCAACCCCCTAGGCCGTGTCCCAGACAATCCACCATCACCACCACCGCCCGGTCTCACGGCCCATGTAATATTATTACTATTCGCACTCCCCGAGCCCGTCTTCCTGCGGCGTTCAGCAGCAGCAGCGGATACAGGGGACAGACGCCCATGTCCGTGACCGTGGGCCTGTGCGTGGCCGTGATATTCGTCGCTTCGCTCGCGACTATGGAAGCTAGGTCTCATCCGCGCCCTCCCGTCGTGTTGATTCCCCCCCTCCCCGGGCCGACTAGGCGGTGGCTGATAATAGTCCTCGCGGCGCGACGAGAAGGACGGTTTCGGGAATTCGACCTTGTCGCGGGTGAATGTCGTCCTCAGAGTCAGCAGATCCATGTTGGAATGCGCGTCCCCAGTGCTATTATGCCGTGTGCGGGTTTTCCTGCCGCGTGTCAGAGGAGTATATGTTTCCCCGAGCATCCCCCTAGCTCGTGAAAAGAGGTTTATGGCCCCGTTAGATATATCCTGCACCGTGAACGCGAGTGCCACGAGCGGTATGCTGATGGCGAAGCCGATGCCGAACAGGTATTTGCTGACATATGGGATGGAGAGGTGTACGCCATTCTCCCATTCTACGAAGTTGATGGCGAAGAAAGACGCGATGAAGGATAGCGGTAGGAATACAATTGTCACGATTGTGAACACCATGATGGTTTGCCCCTGCTTAGCTGCAATGACTGCTTGGTCGCCTGCAAATCTCGCCTCGAGGGCGTTGCTATGTTTTTGTTTCAAGTCAAGCAAGTCGGTAAGACCATCGTACAACGACAATGCCTGCCTGTCCATACGACTGACATCCTTCTGCTTGGCGTCAAGGCCGCGCTTCTGCTCACCAGTGCGACGTCGAATGTCTGATACCACAGCGTCGGTCGTGCGACGCGAGCCCTCACCGCGCACCTCATCCGTCACGAATCCCTCAAGATAAGTGACCGTCTGTAGTTGTGCGTCGAGTATACCCATGATAATATTAAGTTCATCGCGGATGTCTTTGATCTCGGCTAGTAGAGAAGTCTCAACACCAATATCCAGCAGCGCGTCCAGAAACTGATCCGCACTGTCTTTGTCGAGATGCTCGTAGCCTATGTTCAGAGCCGATCGACTTGTACGGCGCCGTAACCATTGCGCCGACTGCTCCGAGGCGCGGTTAAAGCGACTGAAGAGCCGGCTTTCACGGTCTGTAACTACTCCTATGGAGTTTTCGAACATATCGAGAAACTGGTAGTTCTGGTCATCCAGCCGGCTGCGGTCAAACATCCCCGAACACCGACTGGTAATCAACATAGCGAGGTCGTAGACAGATTGGATTGGTGGCCGAGTTTTCGCATTCGTCTCTTCAATGATCCCATCTAAGACGTTCAATGGGTCGTTCTTGGGCTGATCCCAGCGCTGAGGGAAGCAAGTAATAACAAGATCTATAATCTGTGAGTCTACGACTACTACAAATGCCAGGACAATAAAACATACCTTTCCCAATAACCCAGAGCCAAAGCTGATCGACCATGAACACTTTCGCCTCAATTCCATATCTCTTGCAAAATCGATATACGACCCTATCAGAAATTTGATGTTAGTGACTCGTGGAGCATACTTCTCATCCCAGGACTGGTCTGCGTACTGATCTGTGTCTCGAGCCGAGGTATCTATACCGTGATAAAAAAACTGATCGAGAGTCCTGCGTGGGTGTAACGGCGGATTGCTGTTCAGGTACGCCTCAATAAGCAAAGAGTCTCTGTTGGGTTGATCGATGTGCTCCTTCTTCTCATGTATGCGTTCAATAGCGTCGCTCATTTCTCGACGCCTCTCATCCGTCTCGTAGTGTAAGAAGGGCATCTACAGCTGATTAGTAGAAATTTGCAACGGTTAAGCGCACACAACTTACAAAAAGTACGATTTTCCCATGTGAGGCGGCATGACGCTACAGTAATTCACAAGTTAGAAATTGCCCTATGTAGTTTGAGAGAGGGAGGAGGTTTGCGTATTCAAACTCAGACACAAAAATCAGGAATGCATACTGGTGTATCCCAAGGAAGCGACAAAGAAAGCTTCCCACTCGCACCACTCGCAGCGCTATCTTGCCTCTGAGGAGGATTACCAG
This sequence comes from Xylaria sp. FL1042, assembly GCA_022495085.1. Lineage (NCBI taxonomy): Eukaryota > Fungi > Ascomycota > Sordariomycetes > Xylariales > Xylariaceae > Xylaria > Xylaria sp. FL1042. The sequence continues at coordinate 14,105 of MU380328.1, forward strand.
GTGGTCCTTTAGCTCGCTTGGGTCGCTTTGGATGTCTCTCAGCAATCTGTTCGGATTTACTCTTCTTCTTCGTCGGCTCGGATTTCGAAGTGGAATCATCCTGAACATCTGATGAATTCCTAGACACGTGGACGCTCCCATCCTGCGATGGTTTTACACCCAGCTCGGATGGATCTTCTGACAGGGTACTTAATATTTTCTCCTCTTTCTCCGGCCCGTCTCTTCGGGGTGCTGGTATGCGGTGGCAGAAAGGCCGCATAAAATGGGCATGGGCGAACGGCCCCTGCGACAATCACGGTTAGTAATCGCCATGGTGAAAGGGGTTTATAATTGTTTCGGGTACGTGTAAAGCTCTTAAGACATGATTCAAGCTTAATTAGTAGCCTTTCATTCCAACCCAATCTCCCTGAAGACGGTAGTGACGCAAGATTACTTACTCTATGCTCCTGATCAAAACACTTTTCCAACGCCTTGAAAGATTCAATATCCCGGTGTCCAGCTTCTATAAAAGACTTGGCCAAGAGGGTCTAGCCAAGCGTCGTCAGAAACATGAGATTCACCGAACAGAGGACGGCGTGTACAACTTACCTCGACCCATACAATCTATGACACGATGTTAGCCGATATCTAAGAAGGGCACGAGGAGTAGGGACATCGCAATTTACATTATTGGCAGGGAGATGAATCCATCTAAAGTCGGGTTTGTAGTGTATGTTCTTGGTCAAGGTCGAGACCCGCGGCTTATCAAGTTCACTGTTCCAACCATACAACAGGTCGTAGACCGAGTACTTAGATACAAGCTGTCTCTTCTCGAACTGCCCAAAGTCCACAACCGTCGCCTCGAACGCCTTGCAGGCGCTCTCTTCAAGAGCAGACAGCCTATTCGCCGTCCGCGCGGGCGATAATAGCTGGACGATCCCCGCGTGGTGCTTCTCGGCAGCGCACAGCATGGCCGTGCGGTCAAATCCATCTTTCTTGGCAGTATTTACATCAGGCCTTGTCAACAGAAGTTTCACAATGTCTTCGAAGCCGTTGAACGCAGCCCAACTAGCGGGATAAGATTAGCTGCCGAGGAAAATCACATGGGGGAATATGGGTTGAGCCGGAATCAATATAGACCACATACTGTAAAGGTGTCATCCCATTCGATAACTCAGCATTCACTTTTGCTTTCGTTCCAAGCAACAAAGCCACAACAGATAGGTATCCGCTCTGGGCAGCATTATGAAGCGGCGTCCAGCCCCCATCACTCGTGGCCTCGGGGTCGGCGTCGTAGCTCAGCAGCAACTTCACCATCTCGTCCCTGTTCTCCTCATCGTTGCTCTCAGCGGACAGATGCAGCGCCGTGCGCCCGCGATTGTTCGCCGCGCCCACATTCGCCCTGTTCTCGAGCAGGAACCTCGCGAGCTCGATATTGCTATTGGTAGCGGCCCACAGGAGCGGCGTCCGCCGGATGTGATCGCGCACCTCCAAGTCGGCGCCGTGCAGGTGCAGCAGGCGCAGCGTCTCGATGGTCCATTTCGCCTTGGTCTTCTTCTCCGAGGCGAGGTACAGCAGGGGAGACCGGCCCTCCTTGTCCTTCGCGTTGACGTCGGCGCCACCGTTGGCCAGCGCCTCGACGACCTTGTTGTGGCCCTTGATAGACGCGATGAACAGCGCTGTCTGGCCGGATCGGTTGCGGGCGTTGGGGTCGGCGCGATGCGCAAGCAATTCCGCGACGACGGCGACGTTGCCCGCCTCGGCGGCTTTCACGAGCGCGGGGACCTCGGCGTCGCGCTTGGGGTTCACGTCGGCGCCGTGCTCGATGAGGAGGCGCACGATGGAGAGCTTGCCGCGCGCGGCGACCTTCTGCAGGGCCTGGCGGAGCGCGTCGAGGTCGGCAGTCGAGGTCCAGGGCGGCTCTTCGGCAAGGATATCGCGGACGCGGGCTTCGTTGGCTTGGGCCGAGGCGGCTATGATTCGCAGGTGGCGCTGGTCTGGCTGACTGCTCGCTACACTGGCCTGCGACGCCATGCCTCAAATGAGCAGCGGCCCCAGCGAAAACCTTGGAAGGGTACTGTCACACAATTGAGTTTCGGTCGGCAGATGTTACAGTGGGTAGGCCAGACAAGCGCGTCGCTGGGCGGCTATAACTGGAGAGCCATGCTTTTTAAGTGCGTGCTGTAGTCTAGGTATATCGCTACTTTGAGTATGTGTGTGGGTAATTATATCTCGTTTCGTGCGACCCGGGGACACTTGGAAGGCTTTGTAAGTTGTATGTTGTTAGTTGTCTGTTGTTTGTTCATCTGTTTTTCACGATAGTTCGTTCGTTAGTAGGCCGACCCGTCTGGCGGTCAGCGTCACAGCTAAGCAATGGGGGAAGAGAGACGGTACATGGCACTTTTCACTTTTCATCATGTCTTGGATCGGCCAATGCATTAGTATATACCACCTACCTTACCTTACCTTCTCCTATGCAACACCACCACACTGTGCTGCGAAAAGGTTGGTAGTACAGATTGTCTTAGATCGATTAGCGAGGACTTAATTAATTAAGATGGAGGCGGGGACGAATGAATACTACGTAAAGCTCCTCGAGTCCTAAATGGAGGCCCCGGTGATCAGCATCCCATACCAACATTTTTATGTATGCATAACTGTAACTTCAGCTACTATTTTTCCGAGGTTATATAAACCACGATTTTTTCTTTAAGATGTTACTACTTGACCTCTCAGGCCATATGGTCAGAAAACTATATGTGACTACAAGTAGGTAACAACAGGCTATAGAATGCGAGCCACTTGGCGACTAGCCATCAGTCTTCCTCCTGAGTTCTGTTCGGAAGTATAGTTAGTATACGAAGTTCCTCGATAGCTGAGTAATAATATAACAGCGGATTAAGTCTATCAAGCCGTATGTATAAATAAGTTGTTATGTCGTGGTATATCCTTTCCAAAATCCGATGCCATCTTCTCCCTAAGCTCCAAATATTATAACACTCTCTATGTAGATACATTGCATGGCGCATGCCCGTGAAGCAGATGAAGCCGTGACGTCGTAGACAAGTCGTTTATACTAGTAGGTACCATGTTGCACACAAGACTCCGGTTGTCCTCTTTTTTTTTCGCTGTACACAAAATCACTATACACACTATTTATACTACCTGCATCTGGGGGAATCTGTGCTCCCTGTTGCGACGCGAGTGTCTCGTCTGCTTCTCTGGTTTCTTTTCGGCTTGCTTTTCTGCTGCTTGCACGTGCATGGCAGCGAGCTCTGCCTTCATTCTATCTATCTCGGCCTGCTCCGCCGACATAGTGGCATTCTCGTACGCTTGCTGTTGTTCCAAGTGGGCAAAGTAGAGATCATCTTTTCGTTCCTCGTCACCGTCATCGAGGATGCCCATAATCGCTTCTGGTGTTTGCAGGAAACCCCTAGCATCAGCTTCGACAATCGCTTCGAACATCTTGGTCGCCATCATCTCGTAACCAGGCGTGCCAGGGTGCATGCCATCCTCGGCAATATTCTCGTCCTGAATACCGTCGGGACCCTGAAGCTCCGCCAGGACAACAGGCTTTCCCTGCTCTTGGTAAATCTTAGCGAGCCTTCGAATCTGCGGGTTAACGCGGAAGACGTCTTCTCGGCCGTTGAAGCGCTTGTCCCAGGTAGGGAGGATAGTAGAAATGATGACGGTGGATCGTGGAGAAGCGGTTAAACAATACTGGACCAGATCATCGTATCGCTTGTAAAAGTTATCGATGTCGATATGCTGGAAGCAGTCGTTGGAGCCGGCATTAATGAGGAACAGGTTGGGCTTTCTCGAGGGGACTGCCTTCTTGGCATGGGCGTGGATTCTGTGCGTGGGCACACCTGGGTACGCCTCGATGTCGTTGTCGGTCATGTTGCCGAGACGCTGAGTCCCGACGAAGTTGACGGGATTGCCAATCTTGGTGAGCTTCTCTCGCAGAGGTCGGCGGAAGCCGTTGTTGTCGATGCCCTTCTCGGGGCTGTCACCGCGGGTCGTCGAGGCGCCCAAGGCCATGATGCGCAGCGGCATGCCGTCGGCTAGGGGCAGCTCATAGCCAGGGCGCTTGTATGGCTTGCTTTTCCAGAACTTGGTGGTGCCGTGGCCGAGGGAGCTGTTACCGGACACGTACGTGACACCACCGCCGCCGAACCTGCCGGGGGACTGTCCATCGCCCGTCACATAGCTGACGCCGTTCTTGAATCCGTTGCCTATTGATTGCGACCACTCGCTTTCGCTTACGGTGCTGGTGAAAAGCAGGCCTGTAGTGGGGCGTTAGCAACAAGGCTATGCTGTGATTGGAGGTGGTGTGGGTATGCAGCATGAGTGGGCACAAAGAGCCTTACCAATGAGTATTACGGGCACGACGATGAAGACAAGCAGTCGCTTCCTGGCCATGACTACAGACAAGATGTTTGTAGTCGTGGCTTGCAAGTGCTTGGGAAAAGCGGGAAAGGCCGGTAACTTGTCCATGTTGGCCAGCAATGCGATAGCGAGATGGGGAGATAAATTATGGGAAGGGGAGGATACTGGTGACGAATATGGGGCAGGGATTACGTATGTGCGTGACGGAACAACAATCTGGATTATATATAAAGGAATGACTGTGGGTGAATGAAGCAGAAAGAAGCGAAAGGGATCTATCTGCCTATGCAGAGGTAGAATATTAACGAACGACTGACGGGTGAAGGAGGATGCTCAAGAAAAAGGAAGAAGAATCGGAGAGACGGAGGTGACAGGAACTCCCCCTTTCGCCCTTGGACATGCTGGTGTGTTCGAGCTGAGGCAGACGGGGAGCTGCCAAGCATCGCCAAGAACGACGAGGCGAGGATGGCGAGTACGGCCGCGGCTTCAATTGGAGGTTGTGGCCTATGCTGTGGGGGGGTAGTGGGCTTCGCTTGAGGCGGATCGGCATAGTCGTGGTCCACCGCGCGCGCTCCTTCGAACTGCTAAATGAAGAATCGATATGCCTGTGGCGTAGTGTATGTTACATATACGTACGTACTAAGTAGTAGAGGGGAGAGAGAGAGAGATAAGAACAGGGGTGGGGAAGAGTACCTAACCTAGTACTGAGTATAGGTGCTGCTAGGTAGGTACTTGCTACGGGGGGCAGTAAGTACTACCTAGGTAGTGCTGGGGAAGAGCGAACCTTGAGGTTATTGTTTGGCCGTTGTTTAAAAAAAGATAAAAATTATGCGAATAGCTACATACTGTAGTACTACAAACACGAAGGAGACAAGAGGTATGTATTTGGGTTGTGCCGTACCGGGTATGCTAATGCAAAGCGCCTGCAAGATATGGGATGTAAACCGCGCGGTGATCACGTCTTGGACAACCGAGTACCTTAATATATTTTCAAGGCCGGTGCCGCATACTACCGGGCGACCGATCAAAGAATGAAAAATAGATTGACGAGCTAACACCACCCTATCTACCCATCGTCCTTTCTACATAAGTTGACTAGAGGTAGGTAGGTACCTATCTAGTGATGTAGTTTTTTCCCCGGGCGGGATCAGTGCAGGTGCTAGTATTACAGTGAATGCAGTGTAACACGATACAGCAGACTTGCAGTGTTAAATTGCTTGAACAGGAAGATTCCGTAGAACTGTGCCAATCAGCCCTCCGAATGCTCAATCGAGTTAGGACCGCCTATAAAACAGCAGGTAGCGTGAGGTAGGCAGGTATTCAAGGAATCGAAGCCACCGAGGCATGTCCACTAAAATAGGTACAATAGAAAAAAAAGTCATGGGTTCTACTAAGTAATTGTCTTTGACCAGCATAATCGCCAAGACCGTAATGCTGAGATGTTGCTTCTGCACTGCAGCATGTCGGCATATAGTACCTCGCCAACAACAGTGCCGAGTTCCGATTCCCAATGATGTTGATATTATATTCCGCAGATGAGGTGGCAGGTTGCGCAAACCCACAAACACGTCATGTCACGCCTTTTATCTTCAACTCCAACTGTAGATAAACCCGTCTTCTGTCTCGGCTCTTTACCAGTGTCTTGGTATCATGCACCCGGCCGGCATGTTCCATCTCCCGCTAAACCCCACTGTTTCTGTTTGAAGGCACTTACTTACTTATACTTAGTAGTACTATAACAACAAAATATTGATTGCTCTGATTAGGTTGCAACTGCTTATGGTAGAGTAAAGTGTTATGGTAGTATATCTAAACTCCTTCACTGTGCATATCGGGCCGAGAGTTGCTAAAACGCAATTGCTAAAGTTGCCGGTATACTAGTGTACCACGCATATTACCTCAATCTTTGTCGTATGTATGAAGTTGCAAGGTCCTGGTTTCCGCTATTCTTCAACTACAAACATGTCGCAAGGACTCCGCCTGCCTAGTAGTCGTACTTAGTATATATACTACTTAGTAAGTAGGTCATCTATCGCCGCGCATTTTGTTTCAGACTCGTGTCCAACCCCCCCGCAGCAAGCACTCCGTCGTCTACTCCTCTCCTCCGCCGAGAGGGCGATCATACATAACACATCCTAAAATAAACCAAAACGGATCACCCACAAGGTATGGAAACAAAATCCATGTGCGTGGGCTCATGGAATTAAAACGTGCGTTCATTATTTTTGCCAAGAGGGCCACCTTGATTTTAAGTCCCGAAAAGCCCATGAAACTGGGGGAGTCTGAGGGCCAGTAAGGATGATGGATTATAATCAAATAAGAAAGTCCTAGGTGCTCGTCTTACACTCACACTCAAGATCAAACACAGATAAGCCCACGTAAGGCTACATGTACAAGGGAGATGACCTTATTTTCGATTGTCCCAAAAACTAATACAATTAAAGTCACATCAGGGACCTTCTACGATTAGTTAAGAATGTCGAGGATCCCACTTAGAAAATGTTATGGGTAGATCACACCATCATCCATGTTTCGATAACTCACCTCCCATATATTAACTTGATCGGCCACCACACCAGTGGCCAGCCAGAGAGTCAGTTCACAACTGCCATGTGTTTCTTGTGGATCTTAATAGATACGAGAATGCCATACTAGGTAGCTATAACTACGGCGCATAGCATCTCCTTCCTGAGTAAGAACTAGTCTCGTGATCTACAAGGCAAATGCGACTGACGAATAGCATACACATATCTCGAACCCAATGGCACCCACGCCTTTTCCCGACGGTTGGCTACCTCGTATAACCTTTACCAACACGAAATTCTTGGCTTGGCGGTAAGAATTTAAGTAGGTATGCCCCGAGTATGCCGTTTACGCTGCTTACTTTACCCGTTGCATTGTATATACAACATGAGCTAGACGATGCCGAAGGGCTGATGAGAACTCCTCAGTATGAGTTCCACGGGGTACGGCGGGTAGAGATAGTCACACCCAGTTGAGAGGATACCTACATATTAAGACCACAAGGTTTAATTGTGTGCATCGCATGTGACTATCGAATTGAGCAACTTGTATGACTTGTATAATCAGACATCCACACGAGAGCAGCACAATCGGGGAGCAGAACGGGATATAATGCTGATAGCGACGACTGGCTTATATTTCACGTCTTCACACATTCCCGATGAGTACTGGCTTAAGACACTGGAAGCATGATAACTACAACTACCTCTTGTTACCATCGACAATGTCCCATGGTCAGGAAGAATCTGAGTATGAGTAACTGGCAAGCCCAAGCCATCACTCTCTGAAAGGGTCCCTTAACTCACGGTATCACATCGCCCTTCAAGCCACGCTCATATTGAAGCAGGGTGAGTAGTATAAGTGAGGGTTGGGAGGAAGGAGTTCCGCTAGTAGGTGACTCCCATATGGCAGTTTGCAAAGGGAGAGGAAAAAAGGGGTTATCTGAGACGGCGAGACTACGCAGATATAGAACATGATAATCGCGGAGATCTTTATGAATTGAATTGAAATACATTCCCTTCGATCCTTCTGCTGCTCGATGAATTAATCATTCAGGTTCGGCCTGTCTCTTAGGAAGAGAGCTAGGAGGTAGCTTATCGAGGCTACTCTCATATATAGTTCACTGCAATATAACGCATCTCCCACATGAGTGGACCACCCACTTAAGTGGACCACCCCGAATTTTTATATAAAATCTATATATTAAAACTTTAATAACTTTACCAATTTTATAGCTATTAACATACAATTTGAAAATTTAGGCTATTAATATAATAAAGAATCTAAATATATTTTTTATAATTTTACTACTATTTTCTTTCCTAGTAAAATAAAAATCGCGCTAAAATTTTAGCGTGGTTTTTAGTATAGCTATAAATAAAATAGTAGTAAAATTGTAAAAAATATATTTAGATTCTTTATTAAGTTAATGACTTAAATTTTCAAATTGCATGTTAATAGCTATAAAATTAGTAAAGCTATTAAAGTTTTAATATATAGATTTTATATGGAAATTCGGAGTGGTCCACTTAAGTGGGCGGTCCACTCATGTGGGAAATGCGTTACGCATATATATATATATATATATATGTGTTTGTGTGTGTGTGTGTGTGTGTATGTGTTTCATTCCACTCCTCCTAGAACAGAACCAAAAGTAGAATTCCAGAAAGGGTTATAGGCTAGCATTTCGCATTTCACGAACAAGAGACCTTGCGTCTCCTAGGTGATCCGTCTTTTCTTCCACACTGATGCAGTGGCACCCTCTACCGTAATGAATCATGTTAGATGAATTACCTTCAACCGTGTTCTAGTATTCTAAGTACTTGGTGTACCGCGATATTGGTATAGAAGCCCATCTATAATAAAGACCTCTTCTTTCTAGTGCTTCAGCAATAGCCACTATACATATCCAATAACAGCCTCACAACATGGAAAATATTGAAAAATTTCGCGAAAATCACTTGATCAACAGGAATACTCAAAACATCAATATAATCAACCCCGATTGATTTGATGCACAAATAACACGTCATGCACTGTCATATCAATGGTAAGACACCATCAGAAAAGAACGCCTAGATACAGGAAGTGGAAAGTCCAAAATTGTTTGTCGTTAACCCCAAAGCAGGAGCCAGACTTAATAGATGCATCGCAACCCTGAGAGGTTGTACTTCAAGAAGTTTGACCCAAGCCCCATAAGTGATGCAGATAGTATTGCTAAGTCTGGCGACGAAGTGAAATATATGCTGACATGATTGGTCGGTCTGGTGCCATCCCATGCTAGATGCTGGTGTCATCGCGAGCGTAGAATCATCATCGTCTGCGGTTGACGTGGTCTAGCATCTATACTTATCTGCATAAACGGTGCCAATGTTACAATTCTTGCCCAGAACTAACCCCTAAGTTCAGTTCTCATATACACATGCTATGCATGACAGACGGTCTACTGTCCGTCTAGCAGAGCACCATCCCAGCGGACATTGCCTAGACAACAACTGATGCGTCACCCTTGGGGGGGTTGATGTTCTTAGCATAAGCACCACCGACGTTGCCTTCGAAAATTAGTTAGCACTGAGATGTCCGTTAGTTGCGATGATCGAACATACCTGGGGGATAGTAGTTGCAGACAGTGAACCAGGCGTCCAAGTTACTGTAAGCTGTGCCGCGGGCGCAGAACTGAGCGTGGCAGCCAATGCTGGTAGTGCCAGCCCAAACAAGCTGACTCAAGTGGCCCCAAGCTTCAAAGTTGCTCATGTCGGGAGTAGCCTGTCCGTAGTACGAAGGGAGGAAAGAGTTGAACTCGCCATCGTACCACATGTTGGTCGTGGCCATCTTGACTGCACCGGCGGCGCCTAGCTCTTCGGCACCAGAGCTCACACCCCACAAGGCAATGTTCTGGCCGTAACCACCATCACCTTCGGTCCTATTTAAGGGTTAGCGGACATAGAAATAAACGCTAGGGTTATTCTCACGTACATGTCATGTGCGAATTTGCACGTGGCAGCGGTGGTGGCGGCGTATCCGGCTATCTTTTCGTTCCAGGTCACTTCCGGAGACGAGTGGTTTGATCGGTGGAGGTTATGGTGGTAGACAGCCACAGACTCAAAAGAATCGCCTTCCGAGGACGCCGAGTTACTGGCTTGGGCCGCGGTATCGGCAACAGTTGAAGGCGCGGCCGTGGTAGTCGGCTTGGTCTCCTCCGGAGTCACAGTCACAATGACCACTGGCTGCGATGTAGTGGTGGGCTCAATCGTGGTTGTGGGCTCAGGTTGCTCGACAGGCGTCTCGTCTTGGGTGTTCGGGTGAGGACGCAGCTTCACCTGAGTAGGCGTAGCCTGGGGGGCATTACCAGTCACGGTGACAGTGTAGTACTCAACAACTACTTCAGTTTCCAACACGCGCTTGTCAAGCGGGTTGGCCAAAGCCAAAGCCGCGCTAGTAGCCGCAAGGAAGATTGATGACTTCATGATTTCGAATTGTCGAAAAACGTAGAGAGCTATATATATCGTTAGATTGAATGGGCTGCGAAATATCCGTAGCGAACTGTTAAAGGAGAGTAAGAATCGAATTATTGTAATGAATGTGTTGACTATTGCATAGTAGTCTTGCTATGCCGCTTGACTATTGAGGATGAATAAACACCGGCGGTGGTGGACTTATTAAGAGAGCGACGACTTGTAGCTCTGGGGTTTCTTGTAAGTGTCATGGGGCGAAATTGGGTATAATATCCCAAGTTGAACCAAATCATGTGACTCTTTGTTCAGTTGCTTCATATTCATTGAGATCAAGGAACCCAGGTTTTGTCTTTTTCAAGAACAAGGAAACAAGAAAGCGGCAGGTAAGATTAAGGGATCAGACCAGCATGCCATTGATGCTTTACTAACCTTTGTTTAGAAAGAAGGCACGAAGTTTACAGGAATCTTACAGCCTGCGAATGGAACGACGGATGAATGAGGCGGCTAGTAGAGACAGTATTGTCATACAACGGTGAAACTTGTTCGATAGATGAACACTAGGGCTGGACGCTGACTAGAGCGAGCGTTAAAGTGGCAGGATCAAGAACGACTGGCGTCCGGTAGAAGATAATTGCAACGGTGAATGGAAAAGGAGCGAAAGAGTCGACTCAAATCAATTGCGTCAGATCGCCAGAAAGGTCGGCAGGTCAATGAGTTGAGGAGTGCGATGTGCGAGAACCGAAGGCTCTAAAAGGAGTGTAAGTGCGCCGGAGGCAGACGAGAAGGAGTGTCGTGGTGAGTAGAAAAGAGTGGCGGTTCTGGCGAACAAGCGCTCTGATATATATCAACCAAACCTGAGGCGACGGGTGAAGAGAGAGGAAGTCGAGAACAAAGAGGGTGGAAATAGACCGAGTTCAAGTACTGTATCGTGTAGGATGTACCCCGGTTCCTAATGTCAGTAGCGTAAAAGTAGGCCAAACAATTAGAGGAGGTAGGTACCTGAATCCCTACCTAGTTAGGTACACTACATTGTGCCCACACCATACTGCAGCGACGAAAGAGCGACTAATTGACTAACTGCCTGCCTTACTGAATGAATGAGCAAATGAATTGCAGGGGGGAAGGATCGTTAGTGACAAAGATCAAATGTTTCCTTGCCAGATGGCACCTGAGGTTGCTGACTTGACGGCACAGTGGGTACACGCTAGGGTATCCCTGAGAACCCTATATGTAGCTAAGGGTACCTGGTGGTAATTTGCAAAGATGTGCACTTAAAAGCACGGTCTATTCCCTGTTCTACGGCACTCAGCTCCTGACCACCCCACGATTAATAAGGTATCTCTAGCCATCATCAACCAATTACTACTGCGTCGCATGGTCGATTGCTGTCCCGATCCAATGGAGCTCTGCACTATAAGATTTTGATGGTAAACTTGTATTTCCAGATTGATATCTGGTTTCAATTGGGAATTAAACCAACCGGCTGGACATAGGTGGAGAAAATCACTACCCCTCCCGCGCAACACCATAGCACTATACTTACATTATACATAGTAAAGCACAATAATCTAAAAAGCAAACCATGTGGTACTTGATGACTTCCATAGTGACTTTAACAGCTAGGCAACATCAGGCGATACATATGTACCTACCTAGTATAGGTATTAGTATTAGATAAACACTGGCTCTTGTCGTGTTATTTGCTTCACCAATAGGAGATATAGAATAGGTACCTAAGGTGCCTACCTTAGAGACAAGGCAGTAGGTATCTAATAATCCCCCCTATCTTAGGGTGCCGACACTTTGGTACCTAAGGTAGGTCTATGTACCAGGCAATTTGTTTGTTTGATCAATTCATATAACAATATGAAGTGCATCAAGTAGAGTTGAAGAGAATGAGAGAAAAATGACATCACAGGAAATAGAAGTTGTTCGAAACTAGTCTAAGAAGGCTGCTTCTCCTGCAGTATTAATACATCTGTGTTGTGCAGATCAATCAATCTCGTACCAAGATTGGGTTGATTTTCTAATGAGGGTCTACACTACGCTACCTAGGTTGGTAGATGTCTGTAACATCGTAACTCGAAGCTTGGAGCTATCACAACATCTGCTCCGAGCACCGTGACTGATGATGGCTGACCACAAAACCTCCATGACGACAGGCTTTCCCCGCGTATAAATGAACCTAGAGTAGTAGGTAGATCCGTGCATGATAGTAGGTGACAGGTCTCAATGAGCGCCCTACACTATAAGTAGATGGCATTCATCTGATCTTTGTCAATGACCCCTTTCCGCCCTGTTTACCCAGGCAGACCGTGAGTTTAAGCGTCCGCTGATCTCGGCACGATTAGCGTGTTTCCAGCCCCTGCTAGCGTCGTGGTACCTTGCAGATTTGCATCCCGATTTTCATCTGTACATCACCCAGGCGCCACCGAGTAGGCACCCGACTCAAGTTGTCAAGCGCGGGGCCTGGGGGTGGTTGAGTGATATGCCCCAGATTGGAATGTAACTGTGCTGGTGATTTGCTGACATCGCACCCTAGGAACTGCCCTACTTATACTGTAGCAACAACACAGAGCCACACGAGCCCCTTTCCAGGAAGACACTTTATTTTAAGTAAGTTCGCTGCACACAAACTCCGCTACATAATCTGCTTACTGCCCGCATGCCTGTTTCTTTGTCGGTAAATCACGAAACAAGTCCCTAAGTGAAGAGACAATCTACCTGGGCACTTGACAACAAATTAAGCTGAGTTGGGTAATTCAACGGTGTCTTCCCAGAGAAAGGGAGGGGAAAAAAGAAACAAGAGGAAAGTGGAAGAGAACTAAGATAGTCCGAATTTGGAGTTGTGGGGCCAGAGAAGTGTGGCGCGAGTGGGCTTCTTTTGAAACGACCATAATCTCGGCCGCGGTTACTACTTGGGATTTTTGACCACGGCCAGAACGACGGAAGGTCCTTCGCTGGAAGACCTGCAGTTCCTTAGCATTACTTAGGTAATGCGAATCATTTGAACCAACGAGGTCGATGGGTCTTCCCGCCGCGACAGCCACAGCGGTCACACCGGCTACTAACCGGCCTCGAAGGGCCAACAATTCCCATAGCTAACAACCCTGCGATAGCCACTCTTTTACCCCGTCTATCAGCACATGCACCAACCAGTGTGACCACGCCCATAAAAAATCATGACTCGGAGCCTCTCAATGTTGTGACAATGGGCTTGGCCGGTTGCAATTTGTGGCCTCCCCCCTTACTGGTATCAAATTCTTTTGGTCGGAATATCATCGTCTCTGCATATTGAATTTTCTCGAAACGAGCAGCCAATACACCAGGTCCAGGTTGTTGTAAATTAGGCGCTGCCTAGAGCCCTGCTGACTCCAGCTAACAAGGTGCAACACCGAGGTTACTCATTCACCAAAAGCACTACCTCTCTAAGGTAGGTAGACTCTAAGTATCGGTTGTCTCGCCTGTCTCGCCATGACGTACAAGTGAAGCATCCATGCGATTCATTTTCTCACCCCGGCCGGTGAGATCGATCCGAGTCTAGATGGTTCCATTCCGCCTGGGCTCCTTTCTCAGCAGGTTAATAACTCTGAAACGTTGAGACGTACTAATTCGAAGTCCATGTAATCTTCTAACGGATATAAGCTGTCTCCACCGTGTCTCCAGCGTTCTTTTTTGCGCTATCAGAAATAACGCTCATATAAAAACATGAGACTCCGCGACGCAAGACTCGGGAGCAGGTAGACAAGCATTCCTAGTGAGCGAATATCGACGACTAGTTAGCATAGGTACACGACAGGCTTCGGAAGGCTCTGCGTCGTATAATACCTAACAACGCATGCCCTCCGTGTCTGCTGTGCCCCTCTCGCTTGTTTTTTCATATTAATCAAAGGACCAACAACAGATCATATTACTGCGCTGGATTCAAATCTCACCGTTCGCCGCCCCCGTGGCCAGGGGGCTCATGACTAACTTCCTGGAAACCTAAATAAGCTCAACTTATAAAGGAGATTCAGGTACAACACTAACTTCCCAAGTATTTGTTTCAACGATCCTGAGAAATTCATCTGTTTGTTGCATGGTTTACGCTCGCAGTTGGCTGGATCATCCCGCGGCACGCCGCATCAACATCAGAATTGAAAGCACACTGTAAACATCAGTTATCAACACTACAACTCACATTTAGTCTGGAAAAACAGTGGCGCGAATAGAAGCAAGACATTGCGACATGATATTCAGCCAAGAATGCCTAAGAGTCTAGGTATAGATGCCTGACCCAGGACTCAACCGGACATTGGCAGGGCAGCCTTGGTCTTCCCCATATCCAGGATCCCAGTTGTCGTAGCCTAACAAAATACGCATCAGGTATCTCAATTATTACGGCCTTTAACTAAAGTACTCTACACAATTTGGCCGGTGTCGATATTAGATCTTATCAGGGAAATAAAAGATGAAAGACTAACATTTGCCTAAGTAACCAACCTCCTTGTACAGGGCAGAACATTGTTGGGTGATCTCCGGAATAGATTATGCCGATCTAATCATCACAGTTCGTATCATCATCGCCCATGGAAGTGTTCGCATTAGAGGCACGAAGGTCTCCGCAGGTGTGTTTTAGATCATAAGACATATGACTTCATGTCTTGCTCAGGTGTGAAACCTATTCCTTGACGTGACCGAAAGTATTCTCTCTAATGCCTTCTTCTAAATCAAGACATATATACTCCGAATTCCAATTAAAGTATTACTGCCCATGTGCTTTTGTTGCCGAATGTCCTAATCGATCTTACTTCAAGGCTAACATAATTCAGCCTGCATTGACGTCCATATCGCTGGAAAGTCTGTTGTTGATAATACCTAACGGGCTTGTTCCACAAGAAAATTCTTCTAGGCGGACATAGTCGTACAGCTACTTGGTTGATGCATGTATGTCTCGCCGCTCTTCGGACAATAAATTAGGTCCAGGTTTATTAGGAAACAGCAGTTTACTAATATAACAATCACAGCTTATTACGATGCTGGCGATCCTATATAATCTCGCTCGAGGACCAGGCGTACGGACTTGATTCATCTCCCCAACAGCTACACCATGAAACATAGGCTACTCATGATCACGCAACTATAATCTCCTTCCCGTGTCTAGACCCTGCCTCTCCAGTGTAAAACCTTCGGTAATCGCGAGCCATGTCTCGCTTCCAAACGCCATTGAAACCGTGCTACTAAGCACGGAGCTGGTAAATTAGGTGCTGTCCATCGGACAACAAGCTAATCTACCTATACGGGCCTCTTTCGCCTGCTCACACATTGGGTCTTGCCTATTCATGGGGTTGGGAGTTCAACCAACTAACTAACTAACTACCGTCTACCATCTGCTGCGCGAGGGCTCCTATGTGTACATAGCTGATGGGTTAATGGATAGTGTTCCGATGCTGTGCTACCAACTTCTGCGCGAACTACATTAGCCGCAATCCCGTGGGGGTGGTAGAGACGAGACGTAGCACTGAAAGATTGCGGAGAAGTATCCGCACCTTGGACTGATTTTGCTGTCTGGTGATTCCCCTATGCCTGAGGTAAAATATGAAGTTTGGTTGTCTAGTTTAAAACCCATACAGCATCTACGAGCAAACTCCTTTACAATAGGGATACGGTGATATTTTATGAAATTGCCTTTGGGCATTTGCTTGCACTATAGGTGGGGATCGTGGAACTTATCAATATTCGTGTCATATGTCGTATCATACTACAACATCCTGGTGAGCATGATGTTATTTAGACAGACAGCTACCTGATTGTGGCTCCGTACAGACTAACCAAAGGGCAAAAGCTAACAAGTTTTCCATCAGATGCATATGCATTATCGTATAATACAGCGAATAGTAGTCCTCCTTCTTTCGCTCTTTCTCTTTTCTACCCCGCAAAAGGTAATGGGAGCAACACTTCGGTATCCTGCATACGATAAGTAGCCACCCGTCCTCTGACTCTTCATTTCGCCCATGCATTTAGCGAATGTTTCTTCGCCCAAACGAGATTCGCCGGTTGGGGTTTCAACCCAAATTTACATTATCACATGATGATAAATCAGTCTACGAGATAATGCGTACCCGGCGGATATTCTGTTGAGCGGAGCTTTGGTTACACCCTCGTAACTTAAATTCTAGGGTAGCACTGGTGCTTGTGTGACGTGGAGTTGGCAAAGACCGGCCAGCTCTCGTCTTGTCTCGTTGGCAATGAACAATCATTTGGGGGTCAGGAGTACAGCGTCAACTATATATACAAGGGATAAAGGGGGGGCGCAGGGGGGAAGATGATGGAAGATCATCCTTCTAGAGACAGGAGGGGGTCTTTAGTTCGAATGATCTCTCCCGTGTAGCTCTTGGTAGGGCCACCAGGCAGGAGCACAGGAAACGACGTTCATTTTCACATTCAAATACGACTCTTTGAACTAAGTGACTCGTAGCAACTTAATGGAAACTTCAAGCCGTATGCTGTTGTTCAGCTGAGATAGCTAATATTTTATAAGCTTAATGAATGTTGTCGTAAGAGAACTTTAACAAATGCAAAGCGACTGCTGAGGGTTGTATATATTAGTAAACTATATGAAATCTTTTATTAATACTCTTAAGTCAGGATGATCTCTTACACTTAGCTTGTAGTTCATCTTATGGGAGTTCGAAGACTGAGGCGCTAGAAAAGAAAATTGCATATAGGTCACATCAAGAATCAATAAGCTCGTTACCTATCCTCGAAAGCTTATAAAAGATGCTTGAGTGCTAAAGATTGGAAACTTGCCTCCTCTTGGTAATACGGCCATTTTTTGACCATTTCGGAATTTGCGAGTTACCGAACAAATCAATGCTGCGAGTAAAAAGCAAAAAGCCAGGCAAGCCAAGAAACACACAAAGTTCAAACCCGAATTGTCCTCTATTTTAGGCACTGAAATGTTAGTATGAATATGAAGTTGGGGTTGCTTCCAAATTGCTCCTGTGTACAGATATTAGAATTTCGCACTGGGTGATTCGTCGCCTGACTATCTCAATAGATCTTCCCTCTCGTATAGTCAATAGCGACCAGAAGAAAAAAAAAAAAAGCCAATATAACCCGAGGATTCCAAACCTAAGTCTTTGGTATCAGATGAGATGATATGTACCAACCACTGGGTAGAAACGCTGCGGCTGGTAGAACATGCGACAAAAAGACGTCGTTATTCTGGATACAGACTAGCGGTATATATAACGATATTCACTTTTTCGCGATAATCGTTTTATTGTGTGCGTAGGCCAGTTCGCCAAAAAGTCGATAGCTTGCCCATGTGTGTTCATTAGTTCATTACCACGATACTACTCTGGCGTTTCGTTCTATACGAAGCGGCGTTGTTCGGCCTCATCTAGAATCTATCTCTTTCGAGTTACGGATGAGGGCTGTATGTTTACGTCTTCATTGGATACTTGAATGAATACGCACGAGCGTGTCAAGTTGGAAAATCCCGGCAAGGGGATTGAGATTAGAACTTACAATGGTCGATGAACATATAGATTGTATTGGCTATATTCAATGAGACTGTACGTGTAGGACTGGGACTTGATACTACGAGTAACTAGCCTATGTAGAGTGGCTTTTTCTCGTTTCGAACATCTTGGTTGACTTGCTTCCACAGCTCTCGTATCTCGAAGGACGAGTGATAATTAATCATGATAATATAAAAGGGGTTAAAATAACGAGATCAATTCAACCTGCCTATTAAGTAATATGGGTTGAATTAATTTGCTTTACAGAGAAGCTGGGTCGAGGAAAAGCGCAACCTTAGGGTGCATGGACGCTTTTATGTGTCGAGCACAATCCCCTAGTAAGGTACTAGGCTGTTAAATGGCTAGAGTATCCATATATGCAAGCACTTAGAGATGGAAAAAAAAAAAAAAAAAAAAAAAGCTCTTCTCGATATCCTTGGTGTAATTATGTACACATAGCCGCCGCGCGCCGGGGACAGGTTTCTAAAACTCTGTAGGAAATTTCGTGTATACGGCTTTACGAGGTCGCTGCCTCTGCTGCCCTTGCCTCCGCCGCCCGTGCCTTAGCCGCAGGAGACTCAATAGACTTTCCTAGCTGGGGTTGACCAGGGTCTCTCAAGATAGGATAGTGGGCGTAAATCTGTTTCGTCCGCAAATGGACGGGGATCTGGTCCTTGGGGGCATCAGGAATTGTCTTTTCAAGTGTCTAGGAAACGGATTAGCATTTCGAGGGCAGCGTAGTAATGATCCTTAACTCACGAGGTTGTCGTATACACATTGGTTGAGCTTCCACTCAGCCTTCCGGCACTGCCAGAGCTGGTGGTTGTTATTATCAAGACACTGCCAGTGTTTGCGGAACTCTTCTAAGCAGTGCTTGTTGATATCATCGATGCTGCATGGACCCCAACACTGTTAGCATTTGTAGCACTACCCGCTATCGCATCGCTATAACATGTAGAGGCCAAAGATATTCCGCCCATACATCGGGTACAACCAGTGTAAAGAACTCTCGGGGTATAGGCTCGTCGACGTACACACTGGCCGCGCATCTCGTTACACGGCGACCCTCCTTTAGGCATTCGAACTCTCCCTTTCCGGGGTTCTCGGTCTTGCATTGCATATAATCGTCATTGTAAGGGCGGCACCGGTCGCCGATGAAGAAAGCGGCGGAAAGAAGAGGCGCAGACGTCGCGCCGACCTCCTTGACGGCGGGGATCGAATCCGGAAGAGGAGTCGTGTCGTAGAGCACCTGCTGGTTGAAGCTGCGAGAACATCAGCATTGGCTGCGACAGACTAAAACCCAGCCAATTGGGCACGCAAGGCGATACGTTGAGCAGGAGAAAGCTTACACCGGCTTCCGGGATGCCATGTTTGCGGTGTCGTCGAGATATGAAGAGTGAGGTCGTTCTACACTGGAGCTCGGAAATGGAGCACTCGGCCAATTGAGATTGGCAAATCGAAGCTGCTGATTGGCTTCAGCCACACATGCGGCTGGTCCTTAGCCACATCTGTACTTGGGCACAGTAGGTACATAGGTACAGCTGCATGGGGAGCTGGCGGGTCTTTTTTGTTTTCGCGATATGCCTGCAACCAGTCGGCGGCGCTCTAGACATCAACAGTAACACAAACCCAACCTACATACCAAGACATAGACCAAAGAACTTGTCTATCACATCCGATCCCTGAGGTCCCTACCCTTATTTTATCAGAGCGGCTAGAACGATACCCGAGACCGAACATTACACAATCACCCACCTCGTCGCTTCAACCGTCGAAGCACTCGCCAGCATCTTTTTCTTCTTTGTCCTTGGAATTGAGACGATATCCGCATTTCTTCTTTTGAAGACATACTAAACGCGAGGCGCGATCAACTCTACTTTCCGCCGCGGCTGTTAATAATAATAATATTTGTCCTTCGATACCCGTCAAAACTTTCACACGATGTCTCTGTTCGGCCGGCCCGCTGCGCCAGCCTTCGGGACGAGCACCGGCCAAACTGCTCCTACCAACAGCATCTTTGGCCAGGCTATGAACCAACCCCAAGCCCAACCACAACCGCAGACGAACGCTTTCGGATCCAGCTTCCTGGCGCAGCCCTTGTCCCAGCAACAGCAACAGCAACAGCCACAGCAACAGCAGCAACAACAACAACCTGCTGCCTCATCTTTCTTGGGTGCGAGCCAGGCCGCGCTACAGAACAGGAGCTCTATATGGGAGGAGGGCCGCGAAACACTTAGTACGCGCCATTTATCATGTTTCGTTGTTTGCTGATTGCTAATCCCTTCATCGTTGCAGGCCACAAGCCAGTTACGGATCAGATGGAGGCCATTATAACAAAGTGGACCCCCAACCATCCCAACACGGTTTTCAAATACTATTTCTACAACAACGTTGGTCAGGCCCGTGTCCCATTCTTCCAGCCCGGTCCCGGAGACGACCCTCGGGAATGGGAACAGGCTGTGCATGACAGGCCCGATCCCAATTACGTGCCTGTGCTAGCTACTGGGTTTGCTGCAGTGGGCGAAAGGCTAAAGATGCAGGAGAAGGCACTAACTCAGTATCGACAAACTTTACATTCTATTAATGCCTGCCTAGATGCGATCCTATCTCAACAAGACTTGCAGACGAGTGTGCGAGCTTTAAATGCACGGAAGAAACACGCAATACTACGGCAGCGATGTCTCGCTATAGCGACCAAGGTCCAAGTCTTGAGGAATAGGGGATACTCCCTAGATAAAGAAGAAGACGAGCTGAAGACGAAGCTAGAAACGCTAGATCAGAGCTTGACGGATCCTAGCCTCAGTGCGCGGACCGAGGAGCTATGGAGCCGGCTGTTGGTCCTCAGAGGTAACGCTGACTCGCTACGGAACGAGATCGAGCGACAGAACGCAGATCCCGAAGAAGGGCTCGGGGAAGAGGTTGAAGCAAAAGCGAAGAAGGTACGGTCATCCGAGAAGGCCTTACCCCCCGCGACAAGTGCATGATATATTGACTATCTACATTTAGATTCTAGAGGACTACGACAAACAGCTTCAGGCTCTGAAGGCTCAGGTTGAGTCAATCAAGAAGGACTTTGACGAGTGGCAAGCTGAAACGAAACCGCCCTCCAAGTCGTAGTTTGTGGAGACGAAGAGACCCCCTACCCCCATATCGCACGTAGTATCGAGTCATGGAAAGGAATATTGATTTCTGGACACAATTGTGCTTGTACCATTACACAGAGCTGGCCGTAGGAAATTGCATAAGCCATGGCGTTTGAGGCGCGCGGGGCAACTGGATCTTTGTACTAGTTTATGGAGATACTTGTTTCTTCTGATACAGGTCTTTGACGATATAGCTCCACAAGATGCCTGGCGATCTACGTACTCTCGTGACCGACATGGAGGTCGAATGAATGATATTAGTTGTCTTGACGAGTACCGATGCAACGTCGCGTCCTAGTCGTCTATGCTCGTGGTGTATTCCGATCCGTTATTGCTACAGCCTTGCTCATGTGCATAGTGTACAATTCGGTGTTGTTACAATCCGACCAAAAAGGGCCCGTGTGTGTCTATCATTGTACTCTCAAGAATATGATGGTAGCTCGGTAGCGACGTGTGTCCTTGCTTCTGATCGGGTGCTCCAGTAGGAGATATGATATGTCGTATATGGAGTGTCTGATGTTACGGTTTGGCCTAGAAAATGCCGGAGACAGCCTCGACAACGAAGGGAGCTAGAAACAAATTGTCTGTTAGTTGGGCATTCGAGAACAATAAAATAGCTTTGTACAGGATAAGACAGCACGGCATGGTATAGCATAGCATACATAGCACTGGGGAAGACGACGTACAGAGATACAGGACGACGGCGGTTGTGAGGAAGGACTTGACAGTCCAGTTCGCCTCGGCTTCGAGCTGTTGGATCTCCTCCGTAGAGAGTTGTGGGGGTGCAACTAGATGGATGATATCAGTACTGTGCTGTTCTGCGATTGTTCGTGAAAAGGTGTGAAGCGGCGGTCCGCCGATGCAACGAGGGTAAAATGAGGAAGCAAGACTTACATCCGCCGAACATATTGGCTGATTAATTAGATGTTATATATAATGGCTCTCCTGATGATTGGCGAGGATGTCGTGGCTCTGCGTGGAGGGGTAGGAAATATCAACTTTTGTTAATGAAGAGTTGGTGATGTATAACAGCAATTTGCGACACTGACTATGTCATCAACTATTCTCTAGAATTTTTTTTTTAATGCTGCAATTGGCAAGAGCTTGTCTGATTGGTGGTTCCTTACTGAATTGAGTCGGTACCTAGGTACCGACTGCAGGAAATGCCCCATCTATTGTGGCAGTAGCATTGTGGCGTTCGCTTTTTACCTCTGGCAAATTGTGCAACCATACACTACATTTTAGCGTACACTAGAACAGGTACGCATCTCCAGGGTTCGGCGGAAGGGAAAAGGCGAAGAGACAAGACATGCAAAATCTTTTGCCACCTCCCTGAGGTAATTAGTAGGTAATTAGTCCTTTTTGTGCAGATATGTACCTGTTGACATGACACATCTAGCCTTTATGTTAACATTGAATCTAACGATGGTTTAGAGCGTGCAAGCTTACTAAAAAAGAGAGTGCTTATCTTAGCCGGTATCGTCACTATTCAGAAGCTAATTGGGTATTTGCTTACGTAGTAAGTTCCGAGCAAACACTTTGAGGCTAGGAGTGGTCCGAATCTACCCGCGGCCGGTTCCTGGCTTATCTCGCGCTTATCTTTGGCTCTCGGTAGAGCGTCCGAGCCGATGACGGCTTGTAGTGTCCCTTGGTACAGACTTTATTTGCCCCTGCCGCCATCGCTCACCGTACGTTTTCTTCTCGAAGACAATACGATGAATGCAGTGTAGGGAGTGCTGAGCGTGGGCTTTATGTTTGTTCCATTGAGGGATTGAGTACCGAACCACCAAGTAGCCCGGTGTAAGGACCTTGACTCATTCACCCCCTCCATCAACGTGGTTTTGGGTTTTGGTGATAGTACAGGTCCCTCAGCATGACTGCATAATACCCTACCTGTACCACTTACACTGCAATACTACCCGAAACCTCCCGATTGTGTTGCGTCCTCTTGAGCTGTTCGACGGCATTGTTCATTCTATCATCCCTGGGCTAATTCACTTATAATTCGGCCTCGTATAGCCTACACAGGCGAGATCTTCCCTTAAAGATGGCTTCGCTGGCCCGTGTTGTCCCACGTCGCCTAGGCCAGCTCTCAGCCCAGTCGAGAGTCTCCTCCCTTCGCCCTCGTCTTAACTCTGCAAATCCCTGGGCGTGTCGTGGGTGTGCTTATAAGACCGTCAATGGGGCCATAGGGCGTAGGGCTTATTCTGACGTCCCTATACCTCCGACTGGCGAAGATGTCAATTCCGTCCCGCACTCCAGGGCCGCGGCCGCCAGCTTCCAGCCATTGGATACCTTTCCTCGTCGTCATATAGGACCGGATGATGCTGACACAGCCGCCATGCTCAAGGCCCTGTCACCTCCTGTTCGAGACTTAGACGATTTTGTCTCCCAAGTTTTGCCCCCAGATATCAGAGCTCAGGCGAAATTGAACCTGGATAGGACCCCTGGCTGTGCTGAATCAGACCTCATGAAAACGGTCGATGATTATATGCCTAAATATATCCCGAGAAAGAGCTTCATAGGCCAGGGTTACTATGAGTCTTATACCCCTGGTGTTATCCAGCGGAATGTGCTAGAAAATCCGGCCTGGTACACAAGTTATACCCCCTACCAGCCCGAGATTAGTCAAGGACGTCTAGAATCATTGGTTAACTTTCAGACTATGGTCTCGGATCTCACCGCGCTTCCCATTGCAAACGCTAGCTTGCTGGATGAAGGAACTGCCGCTGCTGAAGCGATGACCCTTTCCATGAATGCTCTGCCGAGTTCAAGGGCGAAGCGACCAGGTAAAAAATATGTGGTCTCTACATCCATGCACCCCCAAACCGTTTCAGTCATGCGCGGACGCGCCGAGGGATTTGGCATTACGATTCTTCCGCTAGATCTCTCGCAGGAGGAAAGCCACGCTAAAATTGAGGCTCTGGGAGACGACCTCGTCGGCGTCATGGTCCAGTATCCCGACACTTATGGTGGTGTTGATGACCACAGGGCTCTGGCTGAGGTTGTGCACAAACAAGGCGGTCTTCTCAGCGTCGCTACCGATTTATTGGCTTTAACCATACTGAAGCCACCTGGAGAGTGGGGCGCTGACATTGCTTTTGGCAGCGCTCAGCGGTTCGGTATCCCCCTCGGCTTTGGTGGGCCTCACGCGGCTTTCTTTTCCGTAACCGACAAGCATAAGCGAAAGATCCCCGGCAGATTGGTTGGCCTGTCTAAGGATCGCATGGGTCGTAACGCTTACAGATTGGCGTTGCAAACCCGGGAACAGCACATCCGCCGAGAAAAAGCAACGAGTAACGTTTGCACATCGCAGGCATTGTTGGCTAACATGAGTGCCCTTTATGCTATATATCACGGTCCTGAAGGTTTAAAGGCTATTGCGGAGAGGACAATTCGTGGCGCTCGGGCCATCCAAGCCGCAGCTGAAGCGAACAAGTTCACAGTTAGAAAGAGCAAATGGAATAACCATGGTCGTGTATTATTTGACACGGTGGTTGTCGATTTCGGAAATGAGGATTTCCAAGACAAATTCGTCGAGTTGATCCATGGCGCGGGCTACCTTGTTCGCCCCATTAGCCAAACTGAAATTGCAATCTCTGTTGACGAAACGACTAAATTTGACGATATAGCAACCCTTATTGGGGGGTTCAGTGCCGCCCGCGGCGACGACGTGATGATTGAGGTCTCATCAGCCGATAAGGAGCTTGCGAATCATCTTCTATCAAAAGAGGCCGGCCCATTGGACATCCCTGACAATGTCCGCCGAACATCTACCTTCATGACGCATCCTGTATTCAATACACATCACTCAGAAACGGAAATGCTACGATATATCTACCATCTTCAGTCCAAAGACCTATCCCTGGTCCATTCTATGATCCCTCTTGGCTCATGCACCATGAAGCTTAACGGAACGACCGAGATGTCTCTCATCACTTTACCGCAGTTCTCCAAAGTACACCCGTATACCCCGGAATTCGCTGTGTCTGGTTACAAAAAGCTTTTACACCAGTTCTCAAAGCAACTAGCACAGATTACAGGGATGGACGATGTATCTCTGCAACCGAACTCTGGAGCTCAAGGAGAGTTCGCCGGACTACGCACAATTAGAGAATTCCATAAGGCAAACAAATCTGGCGGAAAGGACCGTGATATTTGCCTTATTCCAGTGTCTGCCCATGGTACAAACCCTGCATCTGCTGCTATGGCAGGTATGCGTGTAGTCCCAATCAAGTGTAATTCCGAAACGGGCAACCTTGATTTAGCAGATCTTGAAGCAAAATGCAAGCAATATCAAGATCAACTTGGAGCTATCATGATTACTTATCCTAGTACGTTTGGTGTTTTCGAGCCCGAGGTAAAGAAGGTGTGCCAGATTGTGCATGACCATGGAGGGCAGGTTTATATGGATGGTGCCAACATGAACGCTCAAATCGGCCTTTGTTCTCCGGGAGAGATAGGTGCCGACGTATGCCATCTTAACCTACACAAGACCTTCTGCATCCCTCATGGCGGAGGCGGGCCAGGAGTAGGACCGATTTGTGTCAAGAGCCATCTCGCACATTTCCTACCAGGACGCCCGAGTCTTTCAAATACTACGGGCGATGATCGTGCCGGTTCCGTGAAGGCGACAGCGGTGAGCAGCGCCGAGTATGGTAGCGCAAGTATTAATCTCATCAGCTGGGCTTATAACACTTTGATGGGTGAGTTTCTATTACTACTACTGTCTGCACTCCCTATTAGAAACGCACTTATTGACTTTATACTAGGTGCCAATGGACTCACACACGCCACCAAGATCACATTGCTTAATGCTAACTACATTCTTTCCCGTCTCAAGCCTCACTATTCCATACTCTATGTCAATGAGAAAGGCAGATGCGCCCACGAATTTATTCTCGATACTCGACCGTTCAGCAAATCCGCTGGCGTTGAAGCAATTGATATCGCTAAGCGCCTCCAAGATTATGGATTCCATGCACCTACTATGAGCTGGCCAGTTTCAAACACCTTGATGATTGAGCCGACCGAGAGTGAAAGCAAAGAGGAACTTGACCGATTCATCGATGCTCTTATTAGTATACGTGGAGAGATCCGTGAAATTGAGGAGGGCAAGATACCTCGAGAGGGGAACGTGCTCAAGAATGCACCCCACCCCATGCAGGACTTCATCGAGGGTGATGGTGATGGCAAATGGGAGCGGAGCTACTCGAGAGAGAAGGCGGCATACCCGCTACCGTGGCTCAAGGAAAAGAAGTTCTGGCCCAGTGTTGCTCGAATTGACGACAGTGAGTTCTCTAATTTAACATATTTCAGGTGTAACTCCGTGAACTAACCCTTTTTTCCCTTTTAGCTTACGGCGACCTCAACTTGTTCTGCACATGCCCTCCCGTCGAAGATACGACTGGTGACCATTGAGTTGACTAATAGGTTGGCCGACTTTTGCTTTAACATGCATTTACTGTTATAGATACTACGACTGTACAGTTCAAATTATATCCTAGGTTCAACATCTGGAAGAACGGCGTTCCGGATCATGCGCCGGCATTGAGTTATGTAAAAGTCCTGTTTACTGGGTGGATTACTGTTCAACATGGTGTGGAGTTTTATATCCTGCGGAATTCAACTACCTGGCTTCGGCTCCCTTAACTGAGCCGAAGAAACTTGTGTGGATCATGGTGTTATCGTCTGGCTTTACGAAGCGTTGTTTCAACACGCATTAAATAAATAGAATCCATGATAGATAGAAAAGGAGCGTGGGGGCTCTAGCGGCTTTTTATACAGAGCACCCTGCAATAGAATTACCTATTTGTGAGACATATGAATAACTAGCTGGCCCAACCCCGAACATAACATATATCAACTTTTGTGCCATTCATGAAGACTTTGGTACTTCGATTGTGAGAAATGGCCTATTCGTTACCAAGACCACGTTGGTGTAGTATATATGCACGCATCTACCCTCACATCCCACGCGGACCCTGGGCACCATTTTGTACAGACAGTCGTCATGGAGAGACGCATAACACAAATGTGAGGCTAAAGGCTGCGGGGCCCTTAACAACGACGGGACACTACCGCAAAGCTAATACGAAGACATTCATCACGATGGGATTGATCAGCCGCCTGACGGCAGGTATGGAGACGAGCTCGTATTTGCGGCTTTGCAACTATTCCGCGCTACGAAACCCCATATACACCAAGTAGATGCGGGGCCCTCGTATGATCCTCGTGTCTGAACCCAGGTAATAATATTCTTGAGGAGTATTTGTTGACTAGAGAAAGACCGGGACACATGATATCAGCCGATACGAAGGCTGTAGTGTATACTACTTAGTAGGGAGATTGAGTTGAGTTGAGTTGAGTCACGCCGCGCTGCACCTCACTGGCATATGCACGACCGGCATCTATCTATCTCCACATGTGGACCTAACCTGCCTGCCTGTCCGTCTACACTAGATCTCACCGCCGTCCACTCGCACCCAGATATCTACATCCGTATACTACACGGCTCGGCCGAATCAACTGCAGAGGACTCGGAAATCCAGCGAAGCCGAAATCCGGGGGTCTAGGCAACTTATTACATGTATGTGTGGGTGGATGTATGTATGTATGTAGACATCGCACTTAAAAAGACGTCGTGAAACTACTATGTAAGCAGAGCAGTTCCCTCTCACTCATTCTCATCAAGTCCCAGGACTACATACAATAACGGAGAAACTCATCACATTCCCTTCCCTTTATTACCCAATTGATTCATTACTATTGCTCTGCTCTGCTCTACTCCGCTCTGATCTGATCTGATCCAATCCAAAGCAAAAAATGGCATCTCAACCCTCCCCCAAGATAAAAGTCCAAACAACCCTCCCGACACGCCCATTCCCTTCAAACGCGGAACGCGCCCCAATCCGCACAGAACGCCTCATCATCCGGCCGCTCACGCGAGACGACCTGGCGTCTTTACACGCGCTGCGCACGCAGCCCGCCGTAATGGCATGCACGGCGCTGGGCCGGGTGGACGCGGACCTAGCCGAGACGCAGACAAAGCTGGACCCGTTCCTGCCACCGCGCGATACCGCGACATATAACCCTGGCATCTATCTCGCCGAGACAGACGAGTTGATCGGGTTGGGGGGTGTCTTTGGGACCGAGTCTGAGATTGGATGGCCTGAGGTTGGATATATGCTTCGCGAGGAGTGTTGGGGGAAGGGGTACGCTACGGAGTTTTTGAGGGCGTTTGTGAGGGCTTGGTGGAGCTTGGATAGGGAGGGGGTTGAGGTTGAGGTTGATGCGCTTTCCGTAAGTAGTGGAGGGGAAGGAAAGGGGGAAGGGAAGGTCCCGGAGATGCTGTGTGCTATTGTTGAGGATACGAATAATGGGAGTCTGAGGGTTATGGAGAAGGCTGGGTTTAGGAGGTTTAAGAGTTGGACGGTTAAGTCGCGGAGGGCTGGGAGCGAGGGGGCCGAGGTTACGCTTGTTGGGTTTGTTAGGACTGAGAAGGACTCGTGATATCTCTATCATTGGGAAGTGTATGTTTATTTTATTTATTTCATTCAATCTGAACTAATGATATACTGGAGATGACAATACTAGTGTGTTGTAGACGCCTTATATGCAGAGTGGTGTTCGCTCATGTAAGTTACATGGGATACTCACCTGAGATTCGGAGAAAGATGGTGAGATGCAGAGATATTCACCATATGACATAGTGGTTCATCAAGTTTTCTGAGCCATGTGGAGGTTCTAAGTCATAAGTGTGAAAAAAGCAAACCTTAGGGAGGCACTTGTGAGGTAGGCATACCACTCTATCGTGTTTCAACCTCATACACCGCTAACCATAAGCATAATAGCATGGAAAGCACGAGGTTCATACTGATGTGGCTCCCAATGATATAAATGTGAATCAATTGAAACCCTCTAAGCAAGACTGGACGCCACTGCCTATCGCGCTTCAGATATTTGTGGTCAACCAGTATTAAATTTTAACCTGTCATTAGTCAATGAATATTCATATGTGCTAGATAGACAGAGATCAGAGTCAAGTTGTGAAAGGCGAGCCAGTCAGTCATTACTTGCTAATAGGTATCTCGTAAGAAAATGTAGCAGCATAGGTGAAAGCAAGGGATCACCTTGCAAGATCATTAGCCTTGAAGCAGCTATTTTAGCTGCTTCAAGGCTCAGAAAAAGAAGAGCTGAAAATTAAAACGCGCACGCCCGGTTGAGACAATTCTTATTACACTACATTGATAGGATGATAGGGCAGGATATTGAAGACGATGGTCCTAGCTGAGCGTCTGGTGCGCGCGAAGGGATTATAGGCGCCCGCTTGCTGATAGCCACATACGTCATTCCGGCAACCGGTTATATTTATATAACGACACAAATAGGTAGGTGAGAGGTAATATACAAGCAGGTAGAAGAGATAAATTGAAAGAACGAAAGAAAAAGAATGGAAGACTTATAGTGCTCGAACCATAAGTAGCGCCAATGAGACTGAGGATGGAGACGATGACCCGCGGGCAGACAAGGCGCAGGTCAGAAACCACCATAGTCTCAGGTAAGAGAGCTGAGACACCACACACTACCTAGTGGTCTATACTAATCCTGGCGCTCATCATCCCAGCCACACGTGCGACAGGTAGTGTACTTATAGAGGCGGATCGCTATGGTCAGAATGAAACGAGCTAAAGTATCGACGAACACGGCGGCTGGCAAAAGTTCTATCACGATGGGATGGGGCGGGTTGAGCACGAGCGACCTGAATAATGTGGAGGTACAAATGGTAACCTACATACAGTAGTATCCCATAGACAGGGCCGTTTTGCACGGATAGTTTCTTCGCATGGACCAGGCCAGGTACATAGAAAACTCAACAAGGGATCTTGAACCCGACAGGGAGACTATATGTAAACTACTTAAGTATATATACTATTAAGTCTAAATGCCAAAGTTCTAGTGTATGCCTACACTAAAGCGTCTGCAGTGCATGTACAGAGCAAGTACAAAGTAGACGAACAGCTTACTACTTGTATTTGGAGGAGTGCAGCATGGCAGGTTATTCCGCACAGGCCAATCTATACAAAACACCAGGATAGATGTCCTGTGACCTACTTACACGCAACACTCTCCAGATCATGGTCCTACCTACGGAGTACTCCCCCTCTATGAATCAATGCCAAGTCGATATCAAGGTAAAGTTACTTGATGCTGTGACCTAACCTGATGTAAAGGTAAAAAGACAGGTGACAAGATCTGAGTCACAGGAACACGAGGCTTTCACCGACAGGCTCAGCTACTACACTAGAAGACGTGGTGAACAGTGAATGGCAACACGCAGGGCGCATGAGGCGATGGTTGGGGGGGGAAACACGCGCTGCAACGTGGACGTAGCTTTTTATCTGATATGTGATACGCTGGTCGGGTTCATCAGCTGGGGGATCCGCGGATGCAGGACGCAGGTACAAGCAAGTTCTGCCAGTAGTACTCCGTAATAGCGTAGTATTCGCTGGCCAGGTTCGCAGGAAACCTAACCTAACCCGCGCAGAAGCTCGGATAAAAAAGAATTGTCAGTGCTGTGCAGACTGCCGTTGTCGCCCTACTACGTACGTCGGTATTATTGCGATTGACAATATAATAATATACGCAGCCATATGAACATCGGACAGCGTGGTAGATTACACAGGCGGACTTCCGTTTCCAGATAAAGTCTTCTCCGCAAAGAGACTGGTTGGTTGAATGCCCATTTATTGCGTCGCGCGAAATGAGAGACACCAAAAAGGAGAGCTAGGTATTTAACATGCCTTGGCCAGGATCAAAAAAAAGCGCCCACGTCGCGCCGTTGCTCAATGGCACCTTGTTAACCAACCAGGTGATAGTTTAATCCTACCTAGGCACACTAGGCACCTATACTATCCAGCCTAAGCTAAGTAGTATCATATAAGTAGGTAATAAAAAGTATATATGAACTGGGCCGCTCATTTCATATGAGTGAGTACAATTTGCAAATAGCCTGAGCTGGCAAAAAGGCTTAGAAAAGTTCGCGAAGGCTCTCTCTCAGGTAAGGCATAATGAACCAGCCCGTGCTGTACTAGGGCAGTGGAGGAATGCTGTGTGCAGAGTGCTTGTGTCAAGTCGATCCCTGGGAACAAATCTCAGTAGGTTAGTCTACTTATACAGTAGAGTCCAAGGTAACGGATTTCAAGGGGTTCAACACAGGAAAGGAGCATCAAACCACTGCAGTCTTTCCAGCAAGAAACGATAACCCCTTTGCCAGCAGGAGAAGACGGAAGAGAGATCGGGTTTGAAGCTACACTAGAAATGGGTCGGGGTAGCTTGTAATCTCCGGTGGCCCATGCTGCACATGCGATACAGGTTGTAGGCTGTGTATACCAGCGGCTATGTACCAGTGCATACTACATCGGCAGTGTGGTACCTCTCACTGTTAGAGAGCAAAGGTACATACTTTAATTGACATGATGCGGTGTAGCGTCAAGATCTACTACTAGTGTACCTAGGTAGTGTAGGGGTCAATGGGGAAGCGCCTGGGGAACACTGCAAGTATGCCTCCGGTTCAGTGTCCTGTGCTCGCTCATTATCCTACCTAACTAAAGCCAGTACGATAGTGTAAAAGGCGGTATAATTGCTTGGTTGAACAACGCAGCATCTGACAGCATTCTTAGTATATGACCACACGCATATGCGATGGACACGTAGCAGATTACTTGTTACCTGAAAACCATTGATAGTACCTTTGTATTACTATACTATGTACTACACTATAGCGAGCATAATGAATATTTATAAAAATTCTTTCAAGCATCAAATTAGAATGAAGGATTGGCAGTGCTTATTCCGTCTCAAAGGGCAACGGCAAATGGAGAGCAGACAAAAGCCAAAATGGCGATGGGCGAATGAAATAACGGCCCTGGAAGCTGACCTAAAGAACGCTAGTACAGGCAGGGGGTCGGGCGGGCTTTGAGACCTATCAGAGCCCTTGTCCAATGTTCTTAGTGGTCCCAGGTACATTAATTTCGCGCATGCAGGCAGGCAAAGGCGAAGAAGTCCCCCAGAAGATCGTGGCTGTCAGGTACCCGTGCTGACACCCCCCCTCTGCCCACTTTTCCTACTACCCACCCTCGCTTGCTTTCTCTCTAACCCTCTCATTTAGTATACCTCGTCCGCGACACCCTCGCTCCCTCTTGGTCTCTCTCCCTCTCTTCCACCCACAGACATTCGCTTCTGAAACAGACGGACTTCGTTGGCAAAGTTCTCCCATTACGACTTCTACGATACACACACGAACGACAGTTACCAATTCAAATTTGAATACCGAGTATTCAGTCACCCGCATTCTCTGCAAATACAGCAACAAGACGACCCGATCGCATCGCATCGCATCGCATACCACGTGTATACACACATCAACATCATTTCAAGTTTCAACAGTCGCAGACGTCGAGGCGCATAAGTCGCATCCACCGATCTACTACTACTTCTAGAAGAAAAGAAAGAAACGAGAGTCTACCTCGCGACCCTATCCAAACACTCGCACAACTCCTCGTCGCAATGCAGCTCAAGACCATTGTCGCAACCGCGCTTCTGCCCTTGTTGGCCGTTGCCGACGACACCTCTACCTTGACATCGACCATGACGATGACCAAGTACGTCACCATCGCCCGCGTCGCCACTTCAAGCGTCTATTCGAACGCGACGTCCACGTCCTTCCACCCTCTCGGCACAGGCTATTCTACCCTCCCCACCACCACTGCTCAACAGGGCTCCGGGTCTCCCACCTCCTCCTCGCCTACCGTCAGCCCAACCATCGACAATGGCGGCAACAGCGGCGCAGGTTCCTTGAGCGCCTTCGGTTTTGCTGGCGTGGCTGGCATGGTTGTGGCTGCGCTTATGTAAAGATAGCAGTCCACACTACCTGGTGTCACCGTCCGCTGCGGGAAGCGGACATCATTGGAGGCTCACGGGAAAGAATTACTGCTTATACCGAACTCGTCGATGCGAACATCCTTTCATTCGTTTCTTTTGTCAAAACCATCGTTCTCCGTTTTCCGCGCTGTCAGGTTACAATTACATGCGACGAGACGGACGATCCCACGATATTCCCGAATTACGGCAACGAATCAACGCTGAATACTATCAAATACCTCTTCCACTTCTGCAAGCTGTGAGCATATGCTCATGGTCCAAATAATCACCATTTGTCGGTCTCAACAACCTTGCCTTTCAAACCCTCTTGAACACTGTTGAGCGTGTTTTGGTGTTATTCGAATTCACCGTTAATGTTTCAATGAACCAGCAACACAGATGTCTCACATTCCTGTGACCGGAAATCTGGGGGGCAGGATCGCCAAACACCTGGCCGTGGCTTTGAACTCCACGCGTCTTAACCTACCCACCACCCCATACTCCACCTTTTACCCTGCCGCAGGCTAGGAGACTGCTGTTCATCTTCGCGCAACCTCTGCCAACTGTCGCCTAGCGTAGTTACAACACCGGACCCCGGATATCGCTTGCGAATTGATTCGTGTTGCTGGCTGGTCTTTACTTTCACTTCTAACCCCACTTGATTCATTTAGCCCTTGTGTTGTCCAGCGATGAACTACAC
This sequence comes from Xylaria sp. FL1042, assembly GCA_022495085.1. Lineage (NCBI taxonomy): Eukaryota > Fungi > Ascomycota > Sordariomycetes > Xylariales > Xylariaceae > Xylaria > Xylaria sp. FL1042. Next base: position 47,721 of record MU380328.1, read on the forward strand.
GACAAGGGCGAACGGAGGCACTTTTATCCCTTTACGCTTTTCACTATACCTTTTTATGTACCTTCGTGTTGTTAAGATACCCTGTTGTTGAGATGCTCGCCGGCCGAGAATGATTTGAGGTTGACTTGCGATTGAAAGAGGAAACAAACACTCCGGCGCCGGAAAATGAAAGATATATCATACACACATTTTGTGAGGGATTTTGTTGGCTTTTGACTACCTACTTTTCTTCCAGACACTGTCGGCTCTCGCCACATTTTTCATATCTTTCTGTATCGTAAATGAATTTTCAGTTTGTGGTTGGAGACCACGAGGTTGATGATGAGATCAATGCAATGAATGCATGGGGCGTGTAGGGGACATAGGAAGAGAGGCTCGGAGTTGCTGAGTCGTTTAGATAAAAATTTACTCAAATGATGACCATTATCCCCGAGACTCAAAGTGAAATAATGATTACCTTAAGTACTAGCACGCAACAGTGACAGTACTTGCTTGAAGCCCAATAATATAATACCAGTCTGGACGTGATGAGATCGCTTCTCTTCTTTCTCTGAGGAGGTATACATGTAACCTTCAGCCTATGTTAAGAGGATATAAGTCTACCTACAATAGCTCTGAGAGATATTAACAAGTTCCAATGAACCCGCGTCCAGATACATTTCTCACTTGTTAGCCCTCTCTGTTTCCTTCCTTCACTGCTTTAGGTAATCGACCTAGCACCCATCAAAGCACGAGCAACAACTATCAGCCAGCTCATCAGCAAGATGATAAACACACTATCCGGTTCACCGTAGCAAGCCCATAGTGTAAATATAGACTCACTAGTCTCATTCTGGCGCACTCTAAGGGTTGCCATGATATAATGGCAAATAATTATTTGCTACAGCCCATTGTGGTTATGCGGACAAAGAGTCCTTTGACGACATCACATCTAGACTGGCTTCCTTCTTTTGTCTTGTTACACGGTTCTAGAACGATACTTAGGAGACTCTCCTATGCCACCCCGGCTTCTAGACTTTTCCATAGGGGATTAGATGGTTTTAGCTATGTTCCAGGCTGTGGTCGTGGTATAATGGACCTTGGTCTTATTCAGGCGCGATTACTACCGGTTATGGTGTTAGCAATTACATCAACAAACGCGCAGTTCGAGATCTGCGGACTGGTCTTTATGGGAAGCATCGTTTTTTCTGCACTAATTTCTCCTTCTCTTCCGAGTGATTCGCTATTGCTCGTCTAGAATTCATATACACAGATTATATCTCTTTGATATTTTTCGCCATTATTCTATGCACGGTCCTTATATAGTAGTGCAGTATTCAATGCCTGACGAAGCCGTTTGAAATAACTCTAGGGACAGACGATGGAGTCGGAATGATACTTTCCCGCCTGATCGTGAATGCATGGACCCTGTCTGATTATAGATGGTATTCAGCGTCGCTTTTCACCGGGACGCCGCGGCGGTTCCAGACCCCGTCGATGCCCATGTCTCGCTTCCCACTACTCGATTATTAGTTCTCTGGCTTCTTCTCTTCTCTTCTCTACTCCTCTCCTCTCTCTCATAACTCAAGTGGCTTGACTTACTCATCTCTAGGCACAATCGTAGGCTCCGTCTCGCCTTTCGACGTATCCGGGTTGCGGAAGATCAAATTCTTCGTCTACACACACACACACACACACATCGTCACATCAGAATTGAATATTACAATAACGTAGAAAAAGAAGCAAAAGGTGATTGATTGATTGATTGAGGGTGAGTGGTGAGAGGAGGGTTGGGTAGGTATCTTACCAGGCCGAGCGTCAAGTGGATAGCCGCCGGACTAACCTCGATCTCCCCAGAGGGTTCCCGCCCCTCGAGCAGATCGAGGATATTCCCCGCCGCGACCTGCGCCTGCGCGGCGCCGGGCCGCGCAGCCTTGTGCGCGCCGCTGTCGGCTATGTCGCCCACGGCGAAGAGGTGCGGGTACGCCGGGTCCTGGAGCTGCAGTGTCGGCTTTACGCGGACGAACCCGTTGGCCGGGTTTACGAGGGACGTTTCCGAGGACGACGGGAGCGTCGAGAGGAATTGCGTGTTGGGGGTTTGTCCTGTTGCGGGGATGACGACGTCGGCTTCTAGCGTGCGGCCGTTTTGTAGGGAGAGTACGATGGGCTTCCCGGTGGCTTGTGCGAAGTCGTCTGCGGGGATGTTGACTCTTGAGCCGAGTATGAGTCTGGGAAAAGGAGTTAGAGGGATAGATCTAGTAGTGGAGGTTTGTAAAAAGAGGGCGGTGCTGGGTGGTGCTTACTTGATGCCTAGTTCTTGGCACCTCGCCTTGATGATATCGCTCAGCTTGCTATGGTATACTGGCATCAGCTGGTCTCGGGAGTGTATCAGTGTGATCTCCTTCTCGGGGTATATTTCCTTGAGGTCCGTCGCCACTGCAATGCTCGAGATCAGTCGCTGCCACGTGCAGCGGATTTGTGTGCGTTTCGGAACTAGGGAATATTTGTAGGCAGCTCAAGGGTCTGACACAAAAGAGAGCCTTTGTGCTCTGGATATATTCAATGAGTAACACCGGTAATTAATCACTTACTCTGCACACCGACGGCACCACCACCGACGATGGCGATAGATTTGGCGTTCTTGAGACGCTGCTGGTAGTCCTGTAGATATTTTACGGACAGAGGCTTTTCATCGTCTTGCATAGTGCCGGGTGCTCGTAATTTGGTACCGGTGGCCATGACGAGATAGTCATAGGGGATCTCGCGCAAGCCCTGCCAGTCCCGGTCTAGGACTACGCGGTCCTTGTGTAAGGCGGAGACCCGCGCCCTCACAACATGGTGTCGGTCTGGGCTTGGTGCCGCGGCGAAAGTACCAGAGTAAGGGATGAAAGCCTTGTGCTCGTATGAAGGTATGATGGCAAATCGTGGCTGTTCTCGTTCGTTAATAAGTGAGTCATGGAGAATAGTGTTGTGCTACATATTGTAGATATCTGTCAGAACGCTATGCAACTTACGAAGGCAAATAGATGGTGGAAGTGACTATGCGGCTCAATGAGGAGGACCTATGCTTCCTATTAGTACATGTTACTGCGGGTTTCACGGATAGTACACTGTCACTTACACGATGGGTTGATGGTAATAGATTGGCAAGTCCTTGTGTGGTGGTCTTGAATGAGTAATATCAGTATACACTCGTAATTCCGAAGGCTTATGAAATGGCGGCATGTATAAAACATTCGAATTGACTGACCACACCGACATAGGACCCTCCGACGACAATAATGTTCCTCAAGCTAGTAGCCATATTTTCTTTTGGGGTTGTATAACAAAATCTTGTCGAATCTAACTCGCGACGATGGTAATTGTGAGGGAAAAGTATGAGCCCTTTTCTGCTCTTATTATTTTCTTCTTCAGTAAAGGCCAAAGTCTTGAGCGGTGAACGCGTATTCATCAAACATTAGATATTAATTATATAGCATCTTAGACTCGGATCTGATAAGCAGAATCATTAAACCCGAGCACCGGCTGTCGGTTGCCGCCTCGGAGCATTGTTTGGCCCAGGTACTCTTAGGTACATACACTCATCAAACATGCTCTCTACTACTATTGAGTACTGTTCTCAACCTCCGCTAATGCCGAGATGAGATCCGCGGATGACTCAGTTTTATCAGATCGCTGACGCCCCTCTCATTGGTCATCTTGTATTCCATCTAGTCTAGGTAAGCTAATTCTATCTAAGCTCGCGCTACTCGCGTAGCGGAATTATTATGTAATCATACTTGTGTTCCTGTTCCTGATCCTGATCCTGACAATTGGAATCGTGGTGTTTGCGGGTAAGAAATTTTGCGTAATCATAATTAAATTAATGAGCTACACTCTAAATAAAGTGAGGAACAGCAATAGCCTTGTATTTAATGGGACCAAAGAGTTGGGTGGCTTTATGTAGCGTCTTTTATGAGTACGAAACTGGTGTGATGACTATGAGTGCATCTTATGAGCCGGCACTTCCGAGAGAGCAAAACAAAACTAGTAACAAAATATCACCTTCTCGATTTTCATGGATGATTTAGAAATACTAGGGGCGGAATGACGTGCTACCATGTTCGTTGATCCCGCTAGTTTTTAGACTCCAAGTTCGGAACACTGTCTGAAGATCATCAAATCACATTTTACTAAAGGATCCTTCTCGTTAAATATCGATTACTCCTTTCCTTATTGTAGTTTAAAACTAGAGAAAACATCAACGAGAAGAATAATGAGTAAATATAGTGGTGATTTATTTTCTGTCGCTAGATTCTATGATGGGAATTCTAGAATTCGACTTGAACGCAGCGACCATGAATCGACGATGATAGATTCATCAAGGTATCAATTCACATACCTGCAAAAGGGTATTAATACGCAATCAATTAAGGCATTCTTGAGAATACAATGAAATGTTGGCCTTGAGACTTTGAGAGAAAGTGGCTACAATTGAGTGTCATAGAGCTGTCCTTCTACTCTCTCATTAGCTAGGCGCCAACAAAGTACAAAATCGGGTTTATTAAGTTGAAAGGAACCTGTAGCGCAATCGTAGACAGTGCAAGGAAATACTTACAGCGCGCCACCGAACCAACCGGGGATAATGATAATTGTTGTCATACTGGTAGTGGCTTGGTAACAGATGCTCATCAGAATATGAGAATCATGAAGGTAGAACTTTTAACCATCTACATATAGACGACTAAGAAATGAAGAGATTAATACGTAAAGACTTTTACAAGACATCCAAGGTTACTATACTCGCCCCCCTAGACTCATTATAGCTAGCTTAAAAATAATGAAATTTAATCAGACCTTCATACCGTACGCCATGTTCTAGTCTAGGGGACATAGGCGATATCCCCAGGTAGTCCCCAGTGAGAATAACTATTAGCTAAATTGCTTTTGCTCCGAAGGTAGTGTTTGATCTGTGAGATATGATCTATTCTTTCAATGAAAGTAACCAAAGTATGTTGTAAGACAGTTGTGAATGCTGACACAACAGGAGCCAATATGTTTCAAAAGATACCCAAGGATACGATAGACTAACGCCTATGCAGAGTCTCAATACCTTGTTTTTTTTTTTAAAGTCCCTTGAGCGAATGGAAGCTCGACGCTTGGGACCATGCTTCCGAGTCCTTATTACTAAGGAGCTGTCTCCTCAATGCTCATACTAATATATATCTGGTTCTTTCTGCAGCTTATCTTTTTTTTTTTTTTTTTTTTTTTTTTTGAAAATACGACATTACCCATGAAAGTGTCGTGTTATGGAAATTGCCAGTGACTACATCGGTGTCAAACAGACCCCAAGTGTAGCTTTTGGTAACACCATCCCTTTTAGCTGAGTGAGTTGTCGGAAGCACCGGCATCATAGTGGCGGCTTATAGCACCACGTTCTGCTAAACTGTCCGGAGAAGATGCTCTTACGTCCCTTCCTTTTGTGATTAAATCTCATCATATCGTAGCACAGACTTATAGCAACTCTTAGCTTAGTGAGATGGCCAGTGAATACGGCATTAGTGGTGGTTACTTATAGCTTTAGAAGGTCTCATCTACCTGCGGGATTGTACACCTCATACTTAATCCTGAGAGGCCGCTCGGAAGTCGGCTATGACGCGTGTTCAGCTTGATTCCACACGCCATTATTGCTATGAGATACTGAAGCAGACATCCCCACGCTTGTCTATAGCCCCACCACTTATCACGTCGATCTCACAATGTTCGCTTTGATGGTTCTATCACGGATGCTTGTACCCATACTACTCGGGATTATTTATCCAGGATTGCTCATCCCTTACACATGATCATCTGATACGGGCTACCTGTGACCGAAGGCAGCACTGTCTTCAGCCTGTACAGCCGTTCGACCTGGGGTTTCACCACCTCGTACATTCAAGTATTAGCTGCAGCATGAAGGGAGCATAAGGTAATACACTTGGGCCTCGAAGGTAGAGAGTACGACGGTGCGGAACTTGTGTCAGGGTGCCTGCACCCCACGTCAGGAAGACACTTGCATAGTAGTACAGCACTGAACAACACAAACCGGGAGACCAGTCCGACGGTAAGCGGGAATCATGAGCCCAACAACCGTATCTCTCGACGGGTTCCCCTCCTCCCGGCCAATGACGGGGAACGGAGACACGAATGATGTATGTATATAAGACGACGGAAAGGCGGAATCGGGTAAATCATGGATTAGCTTAGCTAACATGGCTCTTCGCGGGGACAGACGACGGATGGTACTAAAAAACAAGCGCAAAGTCCGAGTGGTAGCATTAAGGCTTAACGGCGTTTCATCGCAATGCTGCATTGCTTGCATGAAATTTGACGCAGCCTTGATTCTAGGGAGAGAGGGTTAGTATCGGCAAAGTTCCCTCTCTCCCTCTCTGTGCGAACGCATACGACACGACTACCTAACCGGGGCGCGTTCGGTTTACACATGCACAATCCTGGCCGCCCCCGACGCCTCGATGCTGTTGGGGTCCTTTACTATATGTAGGTAATACTGCTTGCTTCATAGCACGGACTCTGGCAGCGCATCACGGCTTTTACCCCGCCGTTTCAGAAGTTCCTCGAAGCCGCGGGAGCAGGAAAACACATAAAGGGCAGACAGATAACATGCCGACCAATGATCTTCTTGGCAAACTGTTTTTTGGATGACCCGACTCCCGTCTGATTATTACAGCAGGAGCACAGGCGCACGAAGGACCCGGGTAACACCTTGGTGAGTTGGTGATCTTCCCTGCCTCTGGACTCGCGATCTAGCGTGCGAGCCACGACGGCTGCTCGCAGGTGCGTATATCCGTCTCATGCCCTGCCGTGCCGCGCTGGCGCTGTCATATTGCAGCGATGATGAAGTACTCAGTATAGGCCCGTAGAAGTTTGCCGTGTCAGGGACACACAAGCCGGTTTGTTGTTGTTGGAGGGCTGTGATCAACGTACCCCAAACATCCTTAGGCCTGTACGCGAGTTGTCTATACTTTTCATCCGTGCGCGAAGGGTGTACTACAGTAGGTGCACTGAAGGAGAGGTCGACGAAAAACACGGTCGTAAATATCACACGCATGTTGTCGTGGTGTATTGCACTTTGAAGGAGCAAGTAGTCTGCGCCTCCGTTGACTAAGTGCCTGGCTGCAGTGCACCCGTCCGTGCCAAGAAGGAGGGAAAGAAAAGAACCCAGGACTTTTTCAAGTGCCAATGGGTAATGCATGTTTGCCCAGACCGCAAAATAACAAATAAATGTGACCTTAAACTACCTATCATGGTCATCGCGCACGGTCGATCGTCCGGTAAGAAGGAGCTGGGTAGAATTGCCTACAGCAGACAGACAGATAGCAGGATATCACATATGTCGTGTCATCATATTCGTCCTGCATGCGAGCATATAGGCGCAAAGCAGATACTGCGATGAGCGTACAGCTGCATGCAATGCACGTAGGCGTGACAATCCGTCGTCGCCGCCGCCGCGGCTGCCCGTTGATCGAAAGCTGGGTGGCTGGCCTGGCTGACTGGTTCTGGGGACTGTGAGAGAGACGAGAGAGGGAGAGAGGGGGGAGGTTCTCCAAGTCTAGAAGCCCATCGGCATAACCGGCCTGTGTTGTTGATTCGCTACGAGCAGGGACGTTCGTTAGGCGACCAGAGAAGCGCCAATAGGGGGAGAACGCTTCAGCATGAAGAAGAGCTTGGAGAAGAGCTTGGAAATATCGGTAGATGTGGTATCGAATCGCACCTTGCAAGGGATACAGGATCATCGGGCACGTGACTTATGCGGTCGACGACTTATACACAGGAAAAAGATAGGAACTTAGTAATATTTAATATATTTATACATACTTGGTATATCTAGATATCTCGGTTGCGAGTTAATGGATGCCATAAGCCAACCCATACCAAGAGAAGACAACGGGAAGCTCCGGCAACCCGAGTTCTTGAAACGGGGCATCTTTTCCCTTGTCTATAGAGCCATGCACTATTGGGGTATTCTGGCCTGATCGTTGCAGCTTTTCTCGACTAGCATTATCCCCAGGTTCTTATTGGTTCGAACTACGGTATAGCTTCTTCGAGATTGCTGTTTCCCACATTGTTACTGTATCTTGATTTCGGCTTCTACACTACGTCGTACGTCTACACGCGCGAGGACAAGATCTTCGCCGTTCGCGGCTCAATGTACTACGTATATACTGTACTAGATAGGAAACACCGGGGATGTACAAGCAACCGGAAATACAAGGTTTCGGGATGATCGTCACTCCGTCATCTAACCTGCCTAGGTACCACCAGTACTGATCAGTACCGGTAGGTAGTGCGAGGTGTTCCCAGAGTAGAAGCAGAGAAACCAGGTACCATCAATTCGCCCCTAGACCGAGACCCATACATACCCGTGGGACCCGCTGTCGTCCGGTAGCCTGTAGCGTAGATCATTTTCAAGGGACGGGGGTTGGCTTGATACTGGTTGGTGCTGCTGTTGGTGGGACGGACGGTCCGGAAGCGAATGCTACGCTGAAAAACGTTTGTGTGGGCCAATGGCCTTCGCTGGCTGGTGCCGCGCTTGTAGCGGGATCGTTGCTTTTCCTGCTTTTTCTGAACTCGAGCTCGACCAGTTGGAATCGCGCGTTCCATGACGAGCCGTCACCCGGTTTTTTTATTTATTTTTTTACTACACGGGCTGACTAGTCTGAGGGAATAAATCGAATACCGAGACAAACATGTGGCGATAGACGCGCCCTCCGCGTCGAACATAAGGAGGAGGATCGAGAAGGAGAGCGATTGGCAGAAGAGATTACCTGGGTGTTGTGCTGTAGGTGGTATAGGGGCTACCTACTACGTACCTCCTTACTTACTGTAGTAGACAGCGGGTGCCGTGACATGAACGCCGTTTTAGTCCACCAGTTCGCTGTTGGATTGCTGCAAGGTAATCAGAGTCGACGACGGGAAACGTGAATAAGGCAAGCCGTGATGGCCCAGCCTGAGCAAATTAGAGTACGCGCGAGCGCGTGTCTTATCCATCTACAACTAGAGGTTGTTCTCGGGAGATCCGGTTCCTCGTTCATCTTGAGCTACGTGATAGATCACAAAACTTCGAAATTGCGTGCCCTCCATTGGCCTGGTATTGCCCATGGAATAGCGGCCTACATGACGGTGACATACCATGGACTGTGACCTCCATGAATTGGCTCTTACGACCTCCATGACGGCGATACCCATGGATGTAACCTAGGTAGGTATCTTACTCATATCACCTATTTGCAACAACTGCTTGTCTCGCGCAATACAATCCCTATTCGTATCTACTCGTGTGACGGCCGTCGTACTGCATCATACCTTTGCTGCACGCTGCCGTTCTGTAGCTGGCCTAGTTTTTAGAACGCTTGACCTATCAATATTAGGCTACCGTGGCTCACCGAATGTTCGGCGCTTGAAGTGCCCAAGTCCAGACATCTAGCCTACCCTTTACAAAGAGAATGATGGTAATATAGGCAAGGGGGAGTCATAAGGATGTATTAAGATCTTGGCTTCTGTATGCGCTGTAAGAGATCGGCTCGACTTGACTCTGGGAATCCGTCACTGTACATAGCATATTGCTGGGGAACACAGCAAGTGAGTGTTTGTTCAGCCTGCCAAGTTAACGCACAGCTGTTCCTGATTGCATGGTATGGTCTTGGCGGTTGGTACGTAGATCGTAAACGGTTTCGCGTTTGCGCTCCTTGGAACATCATTGGCGTCCAGCTACCATTCAACTACGTAGAAGAGAAAAAAAAGTTCGCAGCATGAAGCGTGCTACTGGTACAATCGTACTAGGGATCACCGCATCTGTGTAACAAAGACTGCGGAGAAGATTTTAAAAAGAGTCTAGATCGGGCTGGACATGTATCTAGATATCGTACATAGTAGGTAGATCCTGTGGCTTGCGATGAGTACCTCCGGGCGGTATCCGGGACTGGCCTACCCGTGACAGGATCTGCCCTGCAGCAAAGGGTTAGGGATCCCCATCCTGTCCTGTTGTACAACAAGGTTTCTCGTTAATGCGCCGCCACATCATTATGGTTATTTTTTCTCTCCATGTCGACTTCGTCCCATTTATAAGCCTCGTCTGACACCTGGGGCCCGCAAGAAAAGAAAAGAGGGACAAAAAAATGAAATAAAAGAGGTATGTAGATAGTAAGAAAGACATCGGTGACGACTAATTGGACAATCAATTGTGCCTCTCGCATTCCCTCCAGCTGATTGGGTGGAGGAGGCATTGCCGATAAGAATGTTTGTGTTCTCAGAACGCACAGGTCGACCTAGGACCGGGTATAATTGCATATTCGTTCTAGCATGTATTAGTTGCTGAAGAAGGTCGGCGGGCCAAGCAAAAAGTACTGGATGGAACTGTGGAGTATTATTAGTAAGAAGGTATGTCGAATATAGCTGTGTATTCTAGGCGCTTTGTTTTCATTTAAGTGAAGCTCGCTACTATACACTAGTTTAGGACTCAGAGACCCCGATTCCGTTTTACCTAAGTAGTTAGTTGATATGGAACGTGGGGCCACAATCTATCACAAGCTCATCACGGAGCGATGTTAAAGGATGTGCCGAGTGCTCAGACTGGAGTCAGAGAGAAGCAGCCCTTCTAGTGTCCTCCGTGACGCAGTTTGGCGGAGACAGAGAAGCTCTACTTCTCAATGGGGAGTTATCTTTGCATGAGGCCAGCGAATCTTCGAAACTGCCGTGTAGTAGCGTAGATGGGGGAAAAGGCGGGGTGGTGTTGCCATGGAACAATGCCAACTGTTGGCATAGACATTCTAGACAGGGTTCTTTAGCGGATTCCACGGGCACTTGTGAACAAGGGATGAATGTCATCCTCCTTCCACATCATACCGTATGAGATAGGGGAGATAGAGCCCGAGTCCTCCACCGTGTATATTGTGGAGCAGTTCCGGCTGGGTCGTTTTATTGTCGTCATCGCTGTTAGTTCAGTGATGCGATGGCCTTGATTACCGCTTGTGGAATATGTGGCGGTTATAGTGGCATAAAGCTAGGCTGTGACATGGCGTTTGTGGGATGACCTCACCTTTTGACAGCTTCTCAGCCCCTCCGAATTTCTTTTTGTTCTACATTACGAGTAAAACGGTTACCCTCGTCACATTCAATCGAGGGATCTCTACACTACACTACCCAGTACGCTAAAGAAAAGCTGGGGAGACCCTGGACCCTTGTTGTAGTATAACCAAGGCCAGACTAGTAGCTGCTACTTTGCTGTACTTAGTACGTGTGTCTGTCAGATGAGCTAACTAGCGAAAACCAGTAAAGCTGTTAGGAATCGAACCTACGTAGTAGTTCGCTAGATGGGTAGCTCACCAAATCCGTCATGGTACCCAAAGTTAGCCGGTGCTTGTTCAGACCAGCTCTGATCAGCTGATTGACTAATATCATGTCATCAAGTGCCGTTCGGAGGCACGGGGACACCACACATTGTTGACTGATGAGGTTGTGAATGAAATTGTGAATCCCGGATATTGCTTCAGCTGTGGATATCAATCAGCTTGGCTCTCACCGAGTCACATCTTTTCTGGCAATGCTGTGTTACCGTGATCTTGCTTCCCCACAGAGGTCTCGGCTCGTAGCGCTGTTTGCCAAGATTGAATATGTTCTGTACCATTAACGTGCGTACCTCCTCCTGTAGTGATGCATCCCATGTATATATAGGACTGGTTGTGACATACTGAACGGTACGCAATGCGCTACTGTATGGTTCGGGACATGTTTTCCCTTCCAATCCTTTGCGCATCTTACAGTAACGATATCCCCATTCCTGTGCCACTAAGCGACTCCTTACCTGGTAATTGTCACGGTAACCTCCGAATCGACATGTGCTATACTATAAACCCTGGACCGTAGTTCATAATTGGTCTTCTTAAGAGTCTGACAAAAGGACAAGCTTTGATGGGCTAGCTCGATCTGTTAAGGAGTGGCCTTCATCGGGCTATGGTGGTTCCTAGACGATGCGAGCGATACGGCCCATTCATCCTACCGCAGCATGCCCCAAATTTTCCCTATTGATGGTTCCAGGAACTTCGATTACGCCGAACCCAAGGAATTTTCTATGCTTAGGGAATGACTGACGAATAGCGTCATGCACCTGGGAGCTGGCTGTCGGTATTAGGGTAGAGTAATGCAATTTGTTGAAAAACGTTGAAGTAATCTCACCGTCTGTAGGTCTGCCTAATCACGGTGGAAGTTTGGACCGCCTCTTCTCATAAAGGTATGTTGTCTCTCCAAAGCAAAGCGGCTAGTACAAACACACCTAACCCATCACGTCTAACAAGACCAGGGTATGTACTGTACACTAGATAGGCAGGGTGTTCTTGGGGGGATGAGGATGCCTCCTGCTACTAATCCTGGGGGAGTACAAGATGTGTGTCTGCAAGTGTAGGTTGCACTGGGAGGTCGATCGTCATGCTGGGCTTCTGACGTCGGCGTCGGCGCTGATGACGACGCCGTGAGAGGTTCGACGGCGATAAAGGCTGCGCTTTTCATCGGCCCAGGGCGGGAGAAGATAGACGTTCAAAGTCAGCAGTGCTAAACAGTGAGACAGCTAGTACCTTGCAGAGTGCACCATGCCATGATGGTGGTTGATGCTGGTTGAGGTGGTGAACGGTGGGACTGCCTCCAATACATCCAATACCTACATTTACACACATTACCAACTGCCAACTGTTACTGGGCAGGATGCTGGGTACGCTACGCTACAGTAGGTCAAGACACGCGATGATACCACAGACCACATGGCATTGGGTGCCCATTAGTAAGTGGCTTGCTCGACGCCCTCGACTTGGGCCTCTCGGTATTGTATACTTCTCTAGAACCCTATCTACTGCATTAGCAGAGCATCCTCAGTACTACTAAGTAAGTGGGCAGCAGGCATGTTCCGTACCTGGTTAATTACTGGAATGCTACCATCAACGCCACCGCTGGCTATGCTAGTCTCGCTTGTACTGTAGTACTTATGTATGTGCATACGTAGCCAGGGTAAGTAACGCAACTCTGTTGATGATAATGGCAGCTCGAATCAGCTCGAACTACCTGCCTAGTTACACCTAGGTGGTAGCCTTGTGCAATAGTCTGCGAGCTGGCTACGCTGTTATTGGTGATAAGACAGTGATGAGATGGTGATGAGATGATATATTTGTCTTTATTTAGCCATGAGACTACGAGGCGTTTCATAGTGCTGGCGAAATCATTATTAATTGCATCTCCCAAGCGATGGATGTTTGTTCTGAGACATCGATATCAACATCGAGCTTCCTGTTGCGTTAGCGTTAAGTGGTGGAATTTGTTGCGATAGGCGTTGTCGCGGATTGAATGTGTTGGGTATGTGCATGTGTATGTGTATGCATGCCTTGGGTAAGCACTTGAGGTAGTATACTGTACTACTTACATACTTCCTTCTCAGTACGTACTTACTTGTAAGTAGGAGGTAGAGTTGGATCTCGACGCTCCATACACGGCCCCATTTAAAGTCCATATACTGCATATACCTGGGTACTACCTTATACATGCGGTCGGTAGTGCATCGTGTGTTACAAGTGGGCAGACCACGGTTACAGTGGCCCCATGCCGACTGGAGCACAGACCTCGAATCTGTACCTATACCACTGCGGAATTATCACACTAGGTCGAAATAGCTGTAGCCGGAGGCAGACGTAGTATTGATAAGTTGTTTTTTACCAAAGTACAACTAGGTATAGCATACTGCTGTTGGTGATCGGTGTTCCTGGTGACATGCCTACACGTAGTACATATGCTGCAAGGATAGGGGAGACTGACAGCGGGTATCTACTAAGTAGGTAAATGCACACTGTAAGATATTTACCTCCCTAAGGCAGGTAGTGTGTACAATGAAGGGCGTTGCTGAAGTATACCGGCCCTTTTCAAATTATTATTATATTATTTTTTTATTATTATTCAATTTTTCTTCTTTTCGAAATAATACTCCTGGTCCTCTCTGAGGTCCCCTCCCAACAGTGTCCTCACAAGGGTACCTGTGAGCTATCGAAACAGCTAACAGCTAACCCACTGCCATATGAGGAAAGCTGTTCGGCCAGCGTTTGTTTCTAGCCCTCGCCTTGCTTCTCGTAGGCGCTAATGGAAAAAATAATAATAATAAAAAGATATCTCAAGCTTTAAACACAACATTAAGTTTATTGAGAGAACATAGCTCTGGACACACAGGACAACAATTCTAAGTGATAAAGGTTACAACTAATACATGACTGACACGGGCAGGCTTATACTAATAGTACCAAGCAATTATGTATAAGATATTTCTTAGTGGTGGTGATATTCCAAGGATGATTTGGCACGTAGTATTCTCGAGGTAGGTACTATAGCCTCAATGTCTATATAAAATGATACCTATACCAATCTTAGTAACTGCGCGTCTAGGGAACGGTAGTGCTGTACTGTACACGTACGTGCATCTACCTGCCTACACATCATACAGCACGGCTGGCTTGGCAGATGGCGCCATGGAAGGGATGGTAGTGTAGCTGGCTAGCTGCTGCAACCCGTCACGTCGTCCCATACCCATCTTACATAGCACGGTAGTGGAATGGCTATGCCGTCAATGGGTCAATCGAGACGTACTTATGTCTGCCCTTCAGCTGCTTTTTGTCAAAAGCCGGGTGTGTGTACCAGACTCCTGGGTCTCCTTCTCCCTAGCTCTCTTGCAATATCTTCTCCCCTTTCGTTATCTATCTATTTATCTATCTCTATCTTTCGACGCCCGTTTCTCTGCATCTCTGCATCTCTGCCTCTGCCTCTGCCTCTGCCTCACTCACTGCCTCACTTACTACCTCTCTCTCTCTCTCACTTACACACTCCCTTACTATCTCTCTCTCTCTCTCTCTCTCTCCCCTCCCCCCGATTTTTTAGCCATCCCGTCGTCCTCCTACCGGCCCCCTGGACGGTGTTCCCGGTAACCCACGCCGCAAACCCGGGATTTGCAGCTGGAAGCTAGTGGTTGGTTGTCGGCCGGTCTTTCGAGAGGAAAGCAACTACTAGGTAGACAAATGAGCCTCGCACAGCACGCCCTCCCGTCGCCTGGACTGATCAACAGCGGAACGGGTTGCCACACCGGATCGCTCGGAGACGCTGAAATTCTGTGGTCGTGGGCTCCAAGCTGGCGCAACAGGAACGGAAACCGGTGCCGCGCTCTGGTTCCTCAGCCAGGGGCACGGACAGCAGTAGCACAGACTTAGGAATAGGTATAGGCATAGGCTCAGGCTCAAGCTCAGACATACGCACAGGCACGGGCGCAGGCACAGACTTAGGCTTAGGCATAGGCATGTTCCAGCCTCAACCAACCCCATACTCGCCGTTCTTTCCCTATGGACTTCACGTAGCAAACGCGGGCCTGCCCGACTACTCGTTCGAGCCCACGCCATTGCTGGGGCAGTTCAGCGGCGGCCATGTCGGAGGAAGTGTCGCTGCTGGTAATGGTGATGGCGGTGTTGTAGGGGCGGGTGCTCGCGCTTTTACTGCAGCGCCGAGTAGTACTTTCCTCGCAAGTCCCAGTCCCAGTGCCAGCGCCAGCGGTGGCCAGGCGGGCATGGGTCTAGGGTTACTGGGGTCACAGGGGCTTGGACTGCCTGCTGCAGTGCCCGCTAGCAGTAGCAACAGCGCCCCCTACCGCCACAGCGGTGGCAGCGCTAGCAGTATCCACCCTTGCCTCTATAACACTCCGATGCCCGTATCTGTTCCCCACCATCATCATCCCAACCAACCCCAGCACGGCCAGCACCAACAACCCCAACCACAACCCCAACATCATCAACATCAACACCGACATCAACCACAGCATCCTCACGTCCCGGGCCGCAGCTTTATCCGCTACAAGATGGATCAACCACCGGAGCTCGATGAAATTGCCCAGCAAGAGGCTGCTGCGAGGGATTATGATCCCCAGTTGAAGGTAAGCCGCCCTCCAATCAGATAAATGGTCATGTCATCTATCTCCTGCTCTAGCCCACCCCAGGGATCATCACATGTTTGTATGATGCCGTGTGTGCATATGTATGTGTGTCCGTGTGTACCTGTGTGTTGTGTATTGCCGCAAACGTCGCGGATGGCTGGACTTGCCGTGTACGCTTCATATTAATAATCTTATCGTCGTATTTCTACGACTCCTTCCATCCATCTTCTACGGTGTCACCTATCACTTTGATGTTATTGCCCTTGAACAAGCTCGCCTTTCCTCTTACACAATCTCACCATCACCATCCGGCCCGTGAAATGTAGACAGACTTACGGCTCACACTTGCGCCTCACCTATAGGGTCCCCTAGTCGGCGAGAAGGCGTCGAGCCAGGCCATCACGGAAGAGTACGCCAGGGCGGATCCCACCTTTGTGGCTAAAACTATGGTCAGTTGCATGTCTCCGAAACGTCACATTGCCATCTAAATCACTGACACTCGGATATTCTCTCTAGGCTTTACCACAAACATACTCACATTATCGCCCCATCCAGGGAGACGGTAACTGCGGCTACAGAGGTGAGTCATCTGAGATCTATATACATGTAACTACATGTTTCTCTTTTCTTTTTCTTTTTTTTTTTTATCTTTTTTGACATATCTCTTTGCTATCTGTATTGCTCCCCTCCCTCCGATTCTACCAAGAGTGTTCGCAAGGCCTGCCAAGCCCCTGAAGCAGGATAACGTTCTGCAAAATGCATTTTGATCCTCCCACCACTGGGCATAGAAGTCCCGCTCTCGTAGTTGCTTTACAAATCCAAGGAACAGGGTGCTAATTGAGGCTATAGCTATTGCATTTGGTTATTTCGAGACCCTGATACAATGCGGCGATGTCAGCCTCGTTCAGAGTGAACTAAAACGCATGACTGTACTGAATAAATATATTGAAGATGTCGGCGGTCATGAGCCCTCCATGATAGAATTCATGGTTACGGAAACAATCGATTTGTTCAACGACATCATCCCGGTCATGTCTGGAGGAAACGATGCCATGCCCATTTTAGTGGCTAAATTCAACGACCCTAACATATCCCAATGCCTTGTATACCACCTTCGCCTACTAGCATCTGCAAGATTGAAGGGTCACCACGACCAATACGCGTCGTGGCTTGACACGGATATTGACACGTATCTCAATACGACAGTGATGCCTGTCAACCGAGAGATAGATAATATCTGTGTGGCCCTGGTGCATGACATCCTTTTAAAGCCAGTGAATATAGTGCTCGAAATTGCCTATTTGGACCGCAGTGAAGGCGCCGAGGTCAATGTGCACCGGTTTCCCGGTGAGGCTAACGGGCAAGACCCGTCTACACTCGGCCCTGCCATCTATCTCTTGTACCGCCCTGGCCATTACGATATCCTCTATCGCGATACCCGGGCGCCGGACCCTCTACCCCCAGTCGACCTACAGATAAACAGGGTAGCTTCGTTTGTGCCTCACAATCATGACTATGAACATCAGGTGCCAGCATTGGAAGACACATCCTTTACAATGAACATGGGTGTATTAGCTTTGATTCCAGGGCTCCCTTCGTCGTTTGGCCCTCCTTCAACAACGCCATCTCCAATGACGGATCAATATGCACATTCCCCTGGCTCGTCCTGGGTTTCCCAACCAGTCATACCTGCACCACCTAGCCAACCAAGCCCGTCACAGCAACGAGCCACGGAACACCCTGTTCGGTTTAGCAAATACAGCTACATGTCTCCAAATATAGGAGAGGTGGTGGCAGGGAATAATAACACATACGAACCTCAATTTACCACCAATACCTTTAAGAATAGTCATTTCAACACGGCACATTACAACAACCAAAATTTTCAGCCGGAGATGTATCAACCAGACGCCGAAGAGGAGGCCCAAAGTAGTGGGAACAACAAGATTGGGGGTCGAAAAAAGAGCACCGAGAATTGCTTAGGCATCAAAAAAGAGAAGTAGGCATAGAGGAGTCTGCGCGTCTTGCTTCCTTACTCTAGTCGGGTTGCATTCTTCATATCGGTGTTGCGGCCCGTAGTGATTTACTTCTTAATGTGTTTGTTTCTGCCCTCTCATTTAATATTAACACACTGGCATTTTAACGGAGTGACCAAACACTAGCAAGGAGTTATGCCTGGCGCGAGCGAACTGGCATATGACTATGGCATTTTGGAAGCACGCGGGCGACTGCGACATCCTACCGAGATGAGACCACGAGATCATTTAAGTTATGAAACAGCATTCTGTTTTAGGGCACGATTGAAGAGAAAGAATCTACGGGACAGTTGTGCGGCGCTTAATGGCTAGGGGAGGGGATGCCGGGTTAACAGAGCATTGGCTACGGTCATACAGAGGTTAAATTGAGGCTGGGGTTAGATTGTCCCCGTTGTCTAGAGCAACAACGTCAGAACATGGAGGTCAAAGCAAGAACCGAATCGTGTAATTCTACTTCCTCGGTGCCATATTTGGAATGGGATAAGAGCGCCTCTCAATTAAAGGACCCGACGAACTGTGACTGGCCGCCATGCGTATCCTAGTATGCGTAAATGCCAGCTGTGCCATTTGGCGACATCGAGACGGTATACGGCGCGCCTATGCGAGTCGGAGCGCCTTTCCCGATGTCGGTACCTGTCTCTTCGTTGCATGACGTTTCTTGGTTTTGCAAATTGCTCACTTACAACATGGAAATTCCTTGCCTAGGCCGTACATATCGCTCTCAATCCTACATTAGCATAGCTCCAACTTGAACCGAGGCCAATATCTCTAATGTAGTGAAATGGAAACAATTTGACGTGTTCCATGCCCCCTGCTTGACAACCCTGGTTAAACAATAATCAATACTAAAGTATGTATGTAGGCAGGCTCGACGGGGCTTACGTGTTATTTGTTCCCAAGAAAGCATTCAGCTCTCCGTCTCCGTCTCGGTTTCCTTCTCCCGTCGTTCTATATCGTACGTACCGTTGATAGGTCGAACCACTCTCATGACAATCACCTTATCTACCTACGATAAACTAAGAATAGCAACAACACTGATAGCAGCATACATACCGACGTACCTAACCTACTACATGCTGCACAATACATGTAGACTATCTACTAGTCTGAGTGCGTGCTTCATCCCGTACTGTATCATCGTACAGTATGCTGCTACTAATGCTCGGAGGGTGGTGGCGGCACTGACATGACAGTAGTAGCGTACCAAAGCGAAGCCTGCAGACTACTCCCATACAGGGGTGGTAGGTGTTCCTAGTCAGGTATTTGAACTAGATCACTCCATATAATCCAGAATCCCTGTTCAATAGAATACATAGCCAATACGTATACAAATCATACCATAATATGGAGAAACAAATTATTCAGCTAGATTACCCACTAATATAACCTCCATTAGCTAGTTTGACCCTTGTACACCTATCTGACATACCTGCCAATAACTAGTATAGCCACCATTCAGGGACTATATCCCATGCCTCCTAAATCCATTCGCGCCTTCGTTCGTAGCTTAAATCTCTTAAATAACTATAATATTTTTTAATATAATTTTTTATTTAGTCTTATACAGCTTTAATAAAGTTTAAATCTAGTAAATATAATAGCTATTAAATAAATTTAATTTTACGCGCGTTAATATTTTATATTATAGCTTTTGCAGCATAGCTAAAAGCGTTATTTTATATAAAAAAAAAGCGTACGCTGTTTTATTAATTTTAATAAATTTAATTATTAATAATAAAAAAAATATATTAGCAATAGCTAACATTATTAACTAAGCTTTAATTTTTTTTTTAAAATATACCTAGGCCTTTGCTATAGCTTAAAAAATAGCCTTAAAATATTTAGCTTTATTTTTTTAATATTTTATTAACGCAGCAGTTAAAGTTTTATTTTTTATTAAATAATTAAATAATATACTAAATATTATAATAGCTATAAATCGCTTAAGTTTTATTAAACCAAAAAATCTACGTTTATTAGTTAAAGGTTTAATTTTTATAAGCTTTAATAAAAGCTTTTTATTTTTATTAGTTAACTTTACTAAGTAAAAGCTTTTAGCAGGCTTAATAACGCTTATAGCTAAAGCAGTAAAAAGCATTATAAATAGCTTACAAGCTAAAAATCTTATTAAATAAAATAATAAATATTTTAAACTATATTATTAAGCGGTTTTAGCGCAAATATATAATAAAGTTAACTAGTTTAACTTTTTTAGCAGAGCTAAAAGCTAGCAAAAGACTTTTTTACTAGCAAGAGCTTTATAAGTTAAACAAAGCTTTATTAACTTAACCTTTTATAAATAAGATTTTTTAATATATTATTGTAAAAGAAACAGGCTACTATAGGTTAAACTAATAGGCCTAACTAAAAAAAAAGAGGTTTTTTATATAAGCAGGGAAAAAAAAACTCTTTAACTAATTATATAATGTAATAATTTAGTTAATTTAATAGATTTTATTAATTTACTTTAAATTACATAGATTATATAAATTATATAAATTATATAAATTATAAAGGTTATATATAATAAAAGAAGAAAATATTATTTTTTAAATATATAATAATATATTTTTTATGTTTAATTATTTATTTAGTTTAGTTTTTTAGCTATTAACTTTATAATAAGGCCTACTTTTATTAAATTAATATATTTATTAATTAACTATTATTTATATTACTTTTTTTATTAAATAATAATAAAAATATTAAAAAACTTTTCTTATAAATATTTACTAATTAATTTTATTATTACTTGCAAATTAAAAACTTTATATACTACTTATACTTTATTATAAATATATAATAAGTTTATAATATTTTAATAACTTTTTAATTAATAAAACTTAATATATAAAATATAAATATCGGTATAAAAAGTTAAGTAATAGTTAGCTTATAAAATAAGCCTTTAAAAATATATTAAAAAAATATTTAAATAATAAAAAAGGTTATAAATATTATATAAATAATCTTTTACTTAATAACTAATAAATTAAATCTAAATTATATTATTAAAAATAAAAAGTTAAAAATTAAGTTTAAAAATCTTAAAAATATTTAAAACTAATAATATATTAAAATAATAAACTTTAGCACCTTTTTTAGCTATTTTAGTTAAAAAAAAAGTAATAAAAAAAAAAAAGTTAAGCAGCAGTAAAAAAAAAGCTATAATAACTTTAACTTTAATATAAAAAACTAAACTAATATAAATATTAGTTATTATAATTAAAATAGCAGCACTTATAATTATAGCTTTAAAGTTAATTATTTAATAAGCAATAATAATAAAAATTAAAACAATAATAATAACTATTGCTATTATATTAAATTAAAGCGCTAAATAAGCATTTATATTATAACTAATTTTTATATTTTTATTAATAAAACTAACGCCTGCTATTATTACTGCATTTAAAATAATAGTTTAAAATAAAAAGCTTAATTTTTTATTACTACTATTACTTTTATTATTAAGATTATTTATAATATTAAAATTATTAAACATTAAAAGCTTTAAGCTTATTACTTTTAAATCTTATAATAAATTTATAAATATAAAAGCTTTTTTAATTTATGCTAAACTTTATTTAAAATAGCATTTTACTTTTATTACTAAAAAAAATTAAAAAATAATAACTATATTATAATTTTTATTAAAAAAAATATTTAAATAGTTTTAACTTATTTTAAAAGATTTTTTAAAAGCTAATAAAGTATTAAACTTTAAATTAAAAACTAAAATAATTTTTATAAACTATATTAAATTTAAAAGTTAAATAAAAATATTATTTAAAAATATTTAAAAAATAAAGCATATAAAAAAAACGCTTTATTATTTAAAATAAATAAAAGCAGCAGTTAATTATATTATAAAATTTAAATAATTAGCAGTAATTTTTAAATTGCTTAAGTTTATACTATTTTATTTATTTTATAATAAACTTAAATCTTAAGTTTAAAATAAACTATATAAAATAAATAAGCTAGCAAAAATTAATATATATATTAATATAGCTATTATAATTAATTAATAATTATTTAATTAATATTTTAAAACTAAAAGAACTAAAAAAAATAAAAAAAATAATATTTAAAAAAATATTAAGCAAAAGTTTAAGCAAATTAATAAAGTTTAAAAGCAATAATTATAAAATATATTTAACGTTAAATATTATAACTGCAGAAAAAAAGAATATTTTTAAAGTTAATACCGATTTAAAAAAAAAAATAAAAAAGAAAAACTATAAAAAAAAAAAAATTTTTTAACTAAAAAAAAAAATATAAGTTATAAAGGTTTAAAATAATAAAAAACAAAAAAGCAATTTAAAAAAAACTTTTTTAAAGTAAAAATATAAAATCGCTGTTTTAAGTTAAAATAAAAATATTATATTAAGCAAATTAAAATACCTAGTTTATTAAAGTTAAAATAAAAAAATATATAAATATTATTTAAAAGCTTTATAATTATTAAATTAAATTATAAAAAAATATAATTGCTATATAAATAATAAAAATTATTAAATATATAATTTTATAAAATAGTTTAATTAAAAATAGCAAACAATATAAAATAATAAATTAACGCCGTTAGTAAATTTATAAAACTAAAAAAACTTTAAACTAATAAAGCTTAAAATATAGCTTAAAAAAAAATTTTACTTAAAAAAAAAAAACTATAATTATAAATAATATAATTATTAAATTAATTATAAATTAATAAAATATTTAATTATTAAATAAATTTAAAAAAATAAAGTTTATAAAACTTTTAAATAAAAATAAATAAAAGCAAAAATATGTTAAGACGAATAAGATAATATTAGGTTAGATATAATATTGTAAGATCTTGTAGTAAGTATATTATAAGACTAAAGCTTGAGAAAAAAAAGAATTTAAATTAAGTCTTTCTTGTAGGTAATATATATATATAAGTTATAATGCTAACTAATATACTATATATATTTATTTTATATCTTTTATATCTCATTTAAGTTAACCTATAATAATTATTCTTTTTTTTTTAATAGGCTATTTTTAGCTTATATAATAGTAATTAATTAATTTATAGGTATAATGCGTGTATAGGTATATACGTAAGTAAATAAAAGGTGTTTATTAATATTAATATATAAATATTTTGTTTTATGTTAATATTGCAAATTGTGTTGGCGATTTACTGCCTTTGCAGCAAAATTTTTTTATTTTTATTTGCTTATATAAGTAGTAGTAGGTTTTATATTTTTTTTTTTTTTTTTTTTTTTTCTTTTTTTAGCTGCTGCTAATTTTTAAAAAATTAGTCTTAGCTATATAATATTTATTATTTATCTCTTTAATTCTGTTTTATTTTTAGTTTATTTTATTTATTATATTAATTTATTTTTATATGTTTTAATATAACATGCTTTTAAAACAACGCCAAGGTTGTTCCTAAAGTAATAAGCAATAAGCATTAGCTGCTTAACTAATGTTTAGCGATTTTGCTGCTTTAATAGCAGATTAAAAAGCCAACAGAAATAATTTATCGGCGGTTTAGTCTTAAGCTTAACTATAACTTATAGTTATAATATTAATAGTTTTTATAATTATTGCTTTTATATTAATTATGCTAGCAATAAATAATAGCGACAATAATAATAAAAATATTATTAATAACAATACTAAAAAAAAAAAAAAAGCCAAACAAAATAATAATAATAAAAATATATAAGTTATAATAAGCATATATTTAATATTAATTATATAAACTTTATAAACAAAATCTTTATAAATTAACTTTAAGTTCGGCAGCTGCATAAACTGTTTTAAAAAGCTAAAAATAAACAGTATAAAAAATAAAATGCTTTTATTGCTGTTTTTAAAGCTTATATTTGTCGTAGATGTTTTAGTTATGCTAAGGAATCTTTTAATCTAGCCTTAAAGTAGCCTTTTAAAATTTATTACGATTTTAAAAATCTTGCGTTTTTATTATATAGCAGCTATATAAAAGTATATATGCCTTATAATTTTATAAATAGTTTTATTTAAGATTTATATTTAATATATTGTTTTAATTTATATTAGTTGCTAATAATAATATATTTTAATATAACGCAAATAAAAAAATTATTATTTTAATTTAGCTTTACTTTTAATTCTTATATTAACATAAAAAAAAAAATAGTTATAAATAAAACTAGTTTTATTATATATAATGCTTTTAAAAATCTTTATATAAATATTACAGCGTGTTAGTTTTATTTTTTTAAAATATTTTTCTAGCTTTATTTAATATATTAGGCTTAGTTTTGCCTAATTAATAAAGTCAAAAATATTAAAATAAATTTTTTATTTTAGTTTAATAAAAATTACAGCTAATATTTATATATAAAACCTTTAAATAAACTATAAAAAGTTATACTATAATTATCGCGTTTTACGTTATTAAACATTTTAACCACTTTTTATAATCGCAGTAAATATAATACTTTATAAATATTTTATTAATAAATTTAATTAATATAGTTTTAAATTATTTATAATATATATTTTTAGTTTATTTTATTATAAATATAAAGTTTAAATTATAAGTTTTTAGCTTAGCATATAGCTATATTTATATTTTAAATAAAATTTAAAAAAGTTTATATTGCTTAGTTTAATTAAAATATATAAAAAACTATAATAAAAGAGTTACTAAATAATAATATTTTATTTTTTAATAAATAGTAGTTTTAGTCTAGTTTTATATATAGCTTAATAATAAAGCGCAGATATTTTTAAACTTAAAATATAAATGCAAATTTTATTATATAGCAAAAGCTATATTATATATTTTAATTAAAACAGGCCATAAAAATAAATTAATTTATATAAAGTAAAAAATATAGTTTTTTTAACTAAAGTATAAAAATAAATATGTTTAAGCTTTTATTTTATATTAAAATAATTTTAAGGCTGTTTTTTTAGTTTTTAAATAATATTTTTTTTTTTTTTATTTTAACGATTTTTAAAAGCCTTAATTACCTTAAGTGCTATAATATTAATAGCTAATACTTACTAGTTATATTTAAAAAGCTATCTTTTTTATTTAACTTTATAATATATATTATCTTTAAATTGCTGTTTACTTATTATATTTTTTATTTTTTATTTATCTTTTTTATTTTTAAAAGCTGGCATTAATAAACTATTATAAATATTAACGTTTTATAGCTTAAATAATTAAATTAAAAAAATATTATAAATTTAATTATATTATAAAAAAAAAACAATATAGTATGCTTATAAACTAATTTATCTTAAAACTTGGAAAAGTTTAACAAATTTAAAAAATAGTTTTAAATTTTTAAATTTAAAATTTTTAGTTAAAAAAGCAACTAATTATTTAGTTTTTAATATTAACAGTTTATATTTATTATTATAGTATTTTTTATAAGTTTTGCTAGCTTTTTGCTATTAATTTAATAGTTTATTTTAAATAGTTTTTAATTTTTTTAACCGGTCTTATATTGCTAGTACCTTTTTTAGTATAAAGTTATTTTTAATAAATAAATAAAAATCTAATATATATTTATATAAGGCTTTAAAAAAGAACTTACTAGTAGTGCTATTAATAGCTAAATTTATTATAAAATATACTTAAGGTAATAGTTTTAGCTAACTAGTTTACTTTTTATTAATAAAATATTTAAAATAATATTTAATTATTTAGTTTATATATTTTATTTGCTTATTAGTTTTAAAATAAAACACAACCAAATATTTATTTTTAATCTTTAAGTAATAATATAATTTTAATTAAAATTTGCTTATAAAAATATTTCTACGATCGGAGACTATATTTTATAAGCTGCTATACTTGCATTTAATTTTTTTATAAAAAAGCTTTATAAGTTAAACTAAAATAATCTTATTATTAATAAAAAATAAATATATAACCTTTATAAATTTATTAATAATAACTAATATTACATTTACTAAGCTTTTATTATAAAAAATATTTAATAAAGCTATAATAAAGTTTATAAATAGTTTTTACATTAGTTTGCTTAATATAAATAATATATTTAATTTATTATATTTTTAATAATATTTTGCTTTAGCTTTAAAATATATTGCGCAATTTTTAATATAGTTTTTAATATTAAACTTTATATGCTTTTAATAAAATTTTTGCTATAATAGCTAAAGCGTGCAATATTAGCTAAAATATTCTACTAAAGAATTATTATAATATAGTTTAATTAGCTAAAAATAAATAGACTTTTTTAAAAAAATATATATTTTATTTATATAACAAACTAATAATTGCTTAATTAACTAATAGTAGTTTTTTAGGGTTTTATAGACTAATTATTTTTAAATCGCTTTATATTTTAAGTCTTTTTATTAAATATTTTAAATTAGGTTTTAAAAAAAAGTTAATACGTTTAGATTTTATAACGCTTTATTATTTACAGCCGCTTACGCTTATATACGTATAATTACTTGCATAAATATTTTTTAAACTTTTAAAGGTCGCGTTGCGCAGACTTTATTAATAAATATTTTAAAATAGTTATTCTTAATAAAAACTTGCGCTACTGCAATTTTTTTTTTTAATATAGAAAATAAATTAGGTGTTTTATGCTTATTTTACATATAATTAAAACGCCGCAATAAAAAATCAGCTTTATTTTGCTTGTTTTCTTTATATTTAATAATAAAGTTAAAAAAAGCTAAATATATATATTATTAAGCTTGCTTTTTATTTAACTTAAAGGTTTTTATAAATACTTTTAAATTATTATAGTTAATTAATATTTTTATAAATGTTTTGCTTTTTTATAAATAATACTGCTAATACTTAAAGCATTTTATTATAGCTAATATTTTTTAGTCTAAAGTTTTATATTTTAATTTTAGTTTAAAGAACTTGCGAGAATAAAAAGCTATAAGCTATTATTAACTATAATTATTTTTTTAAAATAAGTTCTTTACTAGCGCTGCGTTAAAGGCGTTGGTTTTTATTAATATTTGTTTTTTAGGGTTAAAATATATAAAAAAAATAGTTTTTTTAAATAATACTTTTAACCTTTTAAACGCTTTTTGCGCAGATATATTTAAAAAGATTTTATTTTTTTTTGTTTTAGTTATATTTTTTTTTAAATATTTTATTAATAAAGCTATAACCTAAAAATATTTATTAATAAAGCGGCAGTAAAAGTTATAAAACTTTAGAAATTACTATAGCATATAACAAGTACTAAAAATAAGCTATTTATTAATAGTTTAAATATAAAAGGGATTTATTTTAATTTTTTAGCTAAAAATAATATATTTTAAAAATTTAATTTTTTTTTAATAAAATTAACATTTTAAAAGCTTAGCATATAGTTCTACATTTTAAAGCCTTTTAATAATATTATAAACATATTTTATATAAGTTTTTTTAATATTAAAGAAAATAAATATATTATTAAAATATACTATATAAAAAACATTTAAAATATTATTAAATACTTTATATATATAATTTTAAAAAATAACTAGAATATTATATAAACTTATAAGCATAACTAAAAATTTATAATAATTATAATATATATAAAAAGCTGTTTTTTATTTATTTTCTTTTTATATATAAATGCAATAATAAATATTTTTTAAATCGATTTTTATAAAGATTTTTATATTAAAAATCTTGTTTAATAATTTAAAAATAAGTAAAAATATATAACAATTTTTATATATAACTTGATTAAATCTTTTATAGTTAATATAAAAGCATAGACCATTATTTTTTTTAGGTATAAATAAAATAAGTGCGCTAGCAAGGCTAGTTAATTTTTAAATTTTTTTATTTTTAATTATTTTAGTTAACTACTTTTATAGTTTAGCTAACTTATTTTAAGCTAATAAATAAATAAAAAAATAAAAAATTATTATATTTTCTTTAAAATTAATAGCAAGGTCACTTTTTTATAAATAAAATAGCCTGCTAATATTATTAGTATTAAAAAACTTGCTTAAATTATAAAACTTTAATAGAACTTTATTAATTTTATTATGTTTTTTTTGCGTTTTAATTTCTTTTAAATAAATAAATTTAAATAATTAAATAATAGCCTAACAGCATTTTTAATTTTTGCAAGCGCGTTTAAATTAATAAGCAGTAAATAATTTAAAATAATGTTAATATAATCTATAAAACTAATAATTTACGCTTAAATTTAAAACAATATTTTATTTTTTTAATATTATTTGCGATAATAATACAAGACTATTTTTTAAACAGTTATTTTATTAAATTTTAATATAAGCGCGTCGGAATTTTTAAATAATGCTGCAGTTATTAGTTAGTTTATAATTAACCTAAAAAGCTTTATAAATAATAAATCTACTACCTGCAGCATGTTAAAGTTTATATATGCAAAAAAAAGCTTTTTCTAGTTTATAATATAAAGCAAAAGTAATACTAATATAATTATATTTAATATATAAATCTAAGTTAACATATATTTAAATAAACAGCTTTTTAAAGCTAGGCACTTAAATAATATATAAAGTATAAAAATAATATAATATAAATATATAAAGCTAACTCTTTTGCCTTAAATAATTAGCTGCAAATTAGCCTACTAGTTGTTTTTTTAACTATTATAATAATTATATTCTAAAGTATATAATAATTAATAATCAGGTAAATAAAATAAAAAAAAAAAATAAAAATTATTAAACAGTTTATAATTAAATTTATAATTATTTTAATTATTATTTATTTATATTTTTTAGATTTTTTGTTTTCGGTTATTATTAAGGCATTAACGTTTAAAATATTTCTTTTAGTTATAATAATAATATATAATATTATTATTATACAGGTTTTTATTTAAACAATTATTATACTAATTTTAAAATTATTTATTTTAAGATTTGTTTTAAATAAGGTTTAATACTTTTTATAAATTAAATTAGGTATTAAAATTACTAGTTTCTTAAGCTTAATTTTAATAATAGTAAATATTTTTATTTTAAATTATTTAATTATATTTTTAGCCTTGGCAATAATAGTTTTTACTGTCGAAAAATTAAAATAATCAGTTATTTTAATAACAATTTTTATTATTAGAAAATCAGAATAGTTAGTTATTTTAAGTTTATTAAAGATTTTTATTCTTTTTATTAGTATTTTATAAAATATTTAATAAAAGATTTTTATGCTGTTTTTTATTTTGTTATTTTTTAGTTATTAATTTTTAATATTATTATATAACATTAATTATATCGGTTTTAGTTAATAAAAAAAGATTATAAAAATTTATAAGTTTTTATTATAATATATTAAAAAGTTTTAAGTAATAAATTATTGCTTTTTTTTTTTTGTTTTATAGCATATTTTAGTTTTTAATTTAAACTAAATAATAATTAAATAGCTTAAGATTTTAACCTAAGCGTTGCTTAGCATATTTTTTTTAAGTATTAATACTAGCTTTTAATATTATAAACTATTAAATTTTGCTTTTAGTTTATATTAAAAATACTTTTTAATTATAAGTTAATTAATATTAATTTTTTTTTGTTTTATATTAAAATGCAATATAATATTAATTTTTTATTTTTTATTTTATTTAATTAACTATATAAAAAATTTTACTAACGTTAATATAAAACTTTTATTTTATAGCTTTAAATATAGCTTTTAATTCTTTTACTTACTTAGTTTACTTATTATAAATAAAGTTAAAACTAAAAAAAAAATAGTTAAATTTAAAAAATTAACTAAAGTTTATATTATTATAGCCTTAATTTAACTTAAAAGCGTTATTATAACAATAACAATTTTAATTTAAATTTTAAGTATATTAGTTTTAAAAAATTTAACTGTTTAATAATATTAAAATGTTGTTAAAATTATTATTATTATAATATAATTAATAAAAATATAAAGACCTAAAATTAAAAAAATCTAGTAAGTTAAAGTCTTTAAGATTTTTATTTTTAGTTATATATTAGTTTTTTGCTTTTTGTTTTTTTTTTAATTTAAATACAGCTAAAAATTAAAGTTATTATAAATTACTGTTATAATATTTCTGCTTTGTTAATTAATCTTAAAAATCTTAAAGTTTTGCGTTTATTTATTAAAATTGCTGCTAATATATAGTAGTAGATTTAAAAGTACTAAAATAAAGATCTAAGCTATAATTTGTTTTTTAACTATTTTTTAGTAGTATCTTAAACTAATTTCGAAATATTTTTAGGTCTAATTGTTTTATAATAAATAAATCCTTAGGGTAAGCTATTGCTTGAGTTGCTAGTCGATGTAAAGGTATATTTATTTTAAACATTAAATAATTAATATTACAAGTGACCTTTAAGTAAAAGCTTTAAAATTGTTAAAATAAATAAAGTAATATTAAGTTAGGTATAATATTATAAGATTTTATAGTAGGTATATTATAAGACTAAAGCTTAAGAAAAAAAAGAATTTAAGTCGAGTTTTTTTTATAGGTAGTATATATATATAGGTTATAATGCTAACTAACACACCACATGTATCCATTTTATATTTTCTATATTTCATTTAAGTTAACCTATAATAAAATAATAAAAAATATTATAAAAAAAAAGCTAATAAAAATAAATAAAATATTTTTATAGCTTTAACTGCTTTAAATATAATAAAATAATAATAT